>JAUMHQ010000076.1:11169985-11189595 GCA_032361165.1 Enteromius paludinosus
ATGAATGCGGCCAAGTACAGGGATATCCTGGACCAAAACCTTCTCCAGAGTGCTCAGGACCTCAGACTGGGCCGATGGTTTACCTTCCAACAAGACAATGACCCTAAGCACACAGCTAAATTAATGAAGGAGTGGCTTCACAACTCTGTGAATGTTCTTGAATGGCCCAGCCAGAGCCCTGACTTAAACCCAATTGGGCATCTCTGGAGAGACCTAAAAATGGCTGTCCACCAATGTCTGAGAGGATCTGCAAGGAGGAATGGCAAAGGATCCCCAAATCCAGGTGTGAAAAACTTGTAGCATCTTTCCCAAAAAGACTCATGGCTGTATTTCATTGAGTTTTTCATTTTTAATAAATCTGCAAAAATGTCAACAATTCTGTGTTTTTCTGTCAATATGGGGGCTGTGTGTACATTAATGAGGGGAAAAAATTAACTTAAAATGATTTTAGCAAATTGCTGCAATATAACAAAGAGTGAAAAATTTAAGGGGGTCTGAATACTTTCTGTACCCACTGTGTGTGTATATTTATACATATTAAAAATATGCATAACATTTTTGTGTGGGTAAGGGTTGAGTTATAGTAATTATAACTAGCAATATACAAAAACAATGCTATTCCATGGAATGTATCTATTTAGATAGATATAAGTAAACATACCTCTCCTCCACATGCATAGTCCAGCACCAGATAGAGTCTCTCCTTAGTCTGAAAACTGAAGTGGAGCTTCACAAGGAATGGATGATTAAGAGTCTTTAACAACACTCTGTGCTCACACATGACATTTCTTTCCTGTACAAAAAATAAACACGAGACGCATTATGAATCAAATAATTATACTCACATATTCATACTCCTACATAGTCATACTCACCTCCTTCCTTGTTAAGATGATGTCTTTCTGTAGAACTTTGACTGCGTAATATCTGCCATTTTCCCTGTGTGTGGCCAAGAAAACCTGAGTGCAGACGATCAAAGGTTCAAACAATATTCACGCACTAAAGAAATACAAAGTGAGTGCTAAAGACGCAATAAACAATACCTTGCCAAAGCTGCCCGTCCCAATCACCTTCAAGAAGTCAAAATCAGCTGCAGATACCCTAAAATCATATTGAAATAAATATTTACGTGTAATTGTATATGGTTATGTCCATATAGCTTGATCTCTGAGCACCCAGCTTACCAAGACTGTGTCTCTGATTGTGGATTACTATAACAAACCTGGGAAAAAGGTCAGAGAGAGAGAGCGAGTCAGTAGCTTACTCCAGTGACATATGAAACCACAGCGCAGTTCACTCCACTTCCTGTTACATCTATAGACTACTGTAGGTCAACCAGTACAGCAACTCAAATCAGTGCAGCTGACTTTACCTAATGTCTCTGAAAGAACTGGAGACCTTGATTTTATGTATTGCATGTAGGCCATGAACACACAAGTGGACATGAACTTGTGAAGTTTACGTACAGCTGCTGCTCCATCATCTTCAGAGAGACTACCCTCAGGTCGCAAGAAATCCATCCTGGATTGAAAGAAATCATATCAGAAAAGCACAAGTGCTTTAGATAAATGTTAAGTTTCAGTTCTATGTCTATGCATTCTCCTAAAACTGCCTCAAAGTCATTCAGCACCTAAATGGAGCAGCACTTGGCTACTGGTTTCACTTTGGAATGTTACTATAAGTAGGTCATGATCTTAAAAGCACATTGATGGTCAGTCTGTTAAGGCATCATAGGAGTCGAGTCATTCCTGGTTATTCAGCTGAACTTTGCAGAAATAGTGAAATAATGAGTAAATCTTCTGATCTCTGTACTGGAACACATGCAGAGCCACGCACTGCTTCACTTTTAGCTCAAGCAATGGAAAATGATGACTAGGACATAACTCACTGTCGATAGATAGGGTGACTGGATCGGAGCTTCTTGTCCTTAATTAAAGCTGAGAAAATAAAAGGCGAAACAATTTGTAATTAGTAAAATATCTGCATATAGTCATCATAGAACAACACTTAGAGTGTGTCCAAATATGTATGGATATTATATAGCCTACTTTTTTATCTGTACAAATTTAAAAGAATCTAATTTCCATATATATATTAGATAGAGTACATTTAAATAACGTTGTTAAAGTGTTAAAGTATACATTAAAATATTTCATTTATTGTTGCAAATTTTCTGTGGTATGTCTGACCCAAAATGTCAAGATGTCTCGTTTTATTAAAGTTTGAGGAACAACCAGGTACTTGCGCTTACCTGTAAAATATGAAACTATTCCCTTCATTTTTGCGTAAGTCACGGGATTTTTAGCCTTTTTCACCATGTTTTCGACGATAAGGACCGCTCCGGCTGACAGCTGTGACTTGTGAGTCCGTCGGTGGTCTGCTATCTTACCGGTCAGGTCTGGTTGAGCGCTGCCTCATGAGGGGAACCGTGACCGGCTATTTTTTGCAGGACACGTGGTGAAGCAGTGACGCCACTACGCCCGTTATTCGACGCATAAGACTTGCTTGATAGGACAGCGCCTCTCTCTCTTTAACATACTGTGTCCGACTCCGATGCCATAAATTCCATTAAGTTGAACCTAAACGAAATATAAAACGTTGTAAACAACATTTCAGTAGCCACAAAAGTTAAAAGCTGGTTAGAGCGCGCTACATAGACGCAGAAGAAGTCGCGTTCGTCAGAAGGTAAAGTATTGAACACAGATTCACTTATAAGTTACAGACAGGACAATTTTTCGCATTAATGTGGTTGGCCTGTGGTAGGAGGGTTTCATAACTCTTGGATAGCTAACTACTTTTTGATACCTAAGGGGGACCCCTCATCAACCTGTCTAGGCTCATAATAAATTAAAAGTTATCTTATTGCCATGTTGGCATGTTAACCTTCTCAATCAGCCAACTTTAAAGGTTACTTAACCGACATGCCTGCTTGTCACCACAGCCAAATGCACGTATGCAAAAACACACAGAAACATTAATGCTCATGTGTTTGACATTAATGATGAAAATGTAGATCAAAAAGTATCTTGATGCAATGACAGCAACAGTTGAAGAAAAACAAGCACAGGTTGTTACACATAGAGAGGTATAATAACACTTAAGACTTGTTTATGTACTGTAATATAAAGCATGATACCTAGATGAATCAATAGATTTTATCGGATTAATGCTAGATCAAAGATAAAAGGGTGAGGGAAGTGAATCAGAAAATATATGTGTGAAGACTGTCAAGACTGTTATGTCATACTGTTTATAATTTAGGGTTAGAGCCAGTTCAGTGCCAGTTTAAAACAGGTTCTGCTGATCTTTGAAATGGAGAACCTAATGCTGTCTCTCATTTTTAACAGGAAGTTGTAACAGGTTTTATTAATTCTTGATTCAGATTCATCAGTTGCTGCATTCAGCAGACAAATTTATTTTGCAGTGCTGTATGACTACCAATATCTCCAGTGAAAGCAGCTAGAGAAATTAAGAGTACCCTTAAATAAAAGAACACATTGACTAATAATGGCCTTAATTCTATATTTATTGTTTAACCCGTTTGAAACACTCAATTATTATTGAGAGAGAAAAAAAAGTGTGTGTACTGATTTACCATATTTCTGGAGCCATAAAAATTGTTATATATAATTGTGTATATATAACTATTTTAAACACACATTAATCAAATTCTTGGGTTACTATTATGCATTAAAAACGCAGAGAGATATAAGACAAAAAAATTCAACCATCAATGCATTTCAACATTTTTACTTTTTTGTAAAATATTACTTAACATTTTTGTACCAGTATTATAACATCAATTTTGTAGCTTTTTTGTAACATTAAAACCTTCGTGCAATTTTTGTCATTTTTATCATTTTCATTGGATTATATAAGTTCACTGTTATCCCATCGGTCAATATTGTGACCATCCACATTTTTACTCATTCTATGACCACGCTCAACAAAACTGAGTATGTGAAGTCATACATAAATACTAGACACCTTAAAGGTGTACCAAAAATATTCTTTATGTTCTTTATGTAAACATATTTCTTTATGTTAACATACTTTATTAGCCTTTCGTTTTGGAGCAGTTATCATCTTCTCAAGGTTCAAACAGGAAATAAACTGCTCTGATAATGTGACAATTTGCACTAATTGTGTGAAAATGCACATATTTAACCGAGACCCTTTCTTTGTTCCATATTTGCAGGAAGTGCACAACAACATCTGTCAATAAGGTTTTTAGAGATTTATAAATGAAAACCTTTTTTTTACAGTCGCTATTGTGACTGGTGGAATTAAGTTGGTTAAGTAATATAATAAATAGATATTCATTTTTGATTATATTCGTATTTTGTGTACCAACCTTTAGACCAACATTATTGTCTGTGTGTGATCCTTCCTAAACCTAGTTCCTAAATCTAAATGATAAATTATAATATAAATTAAAAAGAAATGCAAGTAGATCTGAATGTCTAAAATGCAACTAAATGTTTTACTTTAATAATCCACTGTGATTTTCTTATTTGTTTCACGCGCTTTAATTTCCTTTTAATCGCTTTGAAGTATCAAATAGGTGGGCAATATCCAATGATTTATTAAGGCTACCTTCCAAGAAATCTACTGATAACTCTCTGACATCACAGAGGGGTGGGGATATAGAGAAATCTATATTTGGCAATAAGGTTAAGGGACAGTCAGCCCTGATTAGTTTCCGAATCGGAAAGATGACACTAGGACACACAAATACACATTCACAGATCCATGTATCTTTGTCAAATTACCTAACAGTTTCTCATTGGGAGGCACAGTTAACAATCTAGAAACAAACTGTGAGTGATCTGGTGGCCACCCACACACATTTGTCAGAACTAATAAGATATCACACTGTAGCTGCGGCACATCCCTAATCAACTCAATGCCTGATCACAGCCACATGAGGTGCCTCGTTTAAGTGGTCATTTTGAGCTACGCTACGTTTGCACAAGACCCTCAATAACATCATTGTAGATTTTTAAAATCTAAGCGGCTTGTCTTGTTGCAAGACCAGAGTCACATTGTGGCTAAACGTTAATCTTTAATTTTCTAAAATCTCTTGGGGACAAGAGAGTTCCAAGTGTAGTGCAAATGTAGTTTCTATGGTCCAACTTGTGAAAAAAAAAAAAAAACATTATCATGAGTAAACACTAAATTTGTGACCCTTTATCGCCTTTAAACAAACACTATTTTTGAAAACAGACTAATTATAAACAGTTGAGTTTCTTCCAGTCTGACAGAGCATTTTTAGCTGCAGCTTAGCATAAATCATTGATTCTGATTAGACCATTAGGATCTTGCTCAAATGACCTAAGAGTTTATATATTGCTCTTATTTAAAACTCGACTCTTCTGTAGTTACACTGTGTACCGATGGAAAATAAGATTTACATTTTCTAGACCAATATGGCTAGGAACTATACTCTGGTTCCAGTGTAATAATCAAGTAACGTTACAATCTGCATCTCCATTAAGTTGGTCAGCAGCAGGAAGTATGAGCTGCTCTAAAAGGTCCTGGTATACAGCTGCGTTGACCTTGGAGATCAGAAAACACAGTGGACCAACACCTGCAGATGACATGGCACCCCAAACCATCACTGACTGTGGAAACTTTACACTGGACCTCAAGCAACGTGGATTCTGTGGCTCTCCTCTCTTCCTCCAGACTCTGGGACCCTGATTTCCAAAGGAAATGCAAAATGTACTTTTCATCAGAGAACATAACTTTGGACCACTCAGCAGCAGTCCAGTCCTTTTCGTCTTTAGCCCAGGCTTGTTGTTCAAGAGTGGCTTGACACAAGGAATGCGACAGCTGAAACCCATGTCTTGCATTCGTCTGTGCGTAGTGCTTCTTGAAGCACTGACTCCAAGTTTTTTGAATGGGTTTTGTTTCACAATTCTCACCAGGGTACGTTTATCCCTATTGCTTGTACACTTTTTCTACCACATCTTTTCCTTTCCTTCACCTCTCTATTAATGTGTTTGGAGAGCTCTGTGAACAGCCAGACTCTTTTGTGTCTTTTTCTTTTTGTGCAAGGTGTCAATGGTCTTCTTTTGGACAACTGTCAAATCAGCAGGCTTTGTGTAGCCTACAGAACTAGACTGAGAGACCATTTAAAGGCCTTTGCAGCTGGGTGTTTAGAATTGGCTGATTAGAGTGTGGCACCAGGAGTCTTCAAAACCGAACCTTTTCACAATATTCTAATTTTCTGATATAGTGTATTTGGGGTTTTCATTATAATGAAATGAATGAACCTAGTTGCCAGTTATAATCATCCAAATTAAAAGAAATTAACACTTGAAATATATCAGTCTGTGTGGAATGAATGTATAAATTATACAAGTTTCACTTCTTGAATGGAATTAGTGAAATAAATCAAACTTTTTGAAAATATCCTAATTATATGACCAGCACCTGTAGCAGCCATGGTACAAATATGCATGTGATACTTCTGGTTTTGTGGTTCAGCGACATTTGGTTATACACCACCATACTGAGGGTCTGCTGCCTTTTTTTGAACATATTATGCTCCAGCATGTCTCCCACCCTGAATAGAGTGCCTAAAAACCATTTACTACTAGTCTACCAAGGCTGAGAGACCAGTACACATGCAGTTTTCCTGGACTCACGTGTGCAATATTGAATCGGGGGAGGCAGCGCCCTAAACCGGCGGGGACACGCACCTGAGACTGCGCGCACCAGTTGAAATTCCTGAGAGTTCACGCGCAGTACGAATCACGCCTCGAAATCAAGGCTTGTGTCTACTCGGAAGTGTCCATATGTGGGTTAACAAACACATGCAAATCATTAAATTTGTGAAACGTGTTGTAAGCACACTATTAGTCAGAAAGGAAACATAATAACAGTACATTAGCTACATGATCACGTCCGCGATAAATCTTGAACTCGTGTTGAGCGCAGTGACGCCGTGATTGCCCTCCCGAAGGAAACGGGAGGAAAAAAAAACATAATCCGGAAGTTTACCGACACCTGCAACCATGATCGCTTTAACATGGAAAGTTTTCTCTCATTACGGGAACTATAAACTCCTCTAGCATCGCAGCGATCTTGACAGCACCTCAAACAGGTAACTTTCTGACGCTTTTCTGTGCTGTGGAAATGTCCCGTTTGGACTCCAGATTCGTGGGCTGGAGAAGGAAATTGCCAAATGACGCATATTTGGCTTTAAAAACAACAAATCTGTTCACTCTGTACGGTCGCTCTTCTGAGATATCGCGATAAGCTCCGAATCTTCTGGTTCCGTTTATTCGAGCCCAAGCGTCGGCTCTTGGGCTCGCTCGGTTTCGTGACAGTTCGGTTCTGAGGTCTGACAGAACCGGCGGAGACCCAGCAGACCAGCGTGGACTTGAGTCAGAAACGTAAGACGTCACACCCAGAAAAACCCTTGTTTCATACAGAAACTTTGAGCTGCTTGTTTCTCGTGTTGAAAAGTCCAGTCTTGCTATTGTGTTTTCAAATACTTTACACTGCCGTGCTTAGAGTCGGAAAGGCCTTTTGTTTTTAAGTATGGTCCGAAGTAATTACACTTCCTACCTCGTAAATATCGCGTCTCTGAAAAGTGAGCTCGAGCGTGTAGAGCGCGAGAGTTACTGGTAAACATTAACTTTTAATGCTCGTCAAACCGTTTCCCAGCGGGTGAGGGAAAGTAAAGATACATACTTTAGACTTTTAAAGTGTTTTATTTATTCAGAAAGTGAGGAAAAAACCTGCTAAAGGTCTGTGTTGGGTATAGGTCACTATAATTTCCCTATTCTCAGAGTCCCAGAGGGCGTCCAGGATCAGGATCTGTGAGGTAAGGTCTGAAAATAAGAGCCTCTTAATATTGCTTCATTAACTGCAAGCTCTTAATATGTCATAATGCTAGTACCAAATAACATGGTATTTCCATAGGACAGGAGATTTATGTCTGTATCAAATTCATTGCCTCTCTCTGTATTTTATTGGCATGAATGTTTTGCATACAATACTGCCAGAGCATCAACATACTGTACACACAGTATCTACACTCATGTTTAATTCTCCGTTGCCAAATGTACACTTTGACTGTGGCATAGAAGTGCTTCTGAAGTGTTTTTACACAGACTGTTTACAACTATACTTTGATATTAGGGTTGGTTAGCGCAGGCACAGTATAATCTTGCCTGGCTTTTGTGCAGCCATCAGTCTTTATGCTTTATGTCTTTACACAGACTGTTTAATACTGATTAGAGGTGCATTTACATGGCAATTACAACTGTATAATGTGATCCCAGGGGTAAAGAAGGGTCAGAGCAGGCACCATTTAGACTGTTATCCTGCAATAAAATCTTTACACTCAAAAACTTTAAGCAGGCACAGATCAGCCTTAACTTGTCCATGTAAAAAACCAAAAACTTATTTGTTTTTGCATACAGCTCATTTCAAAGATTTTACATTTTGACCAAGCCAAACTGAAAACTGTGTTTTTAGTTTAGTATTGAAAACATTACTTACTTTATGTATTGTTTTTAGAAATGCAAACACAAATATGTCTCTGAAGTATATAAAGTATGTAGGCCATGAAGAACACAGTGTCTAGACAGAATAACATGAAATACACTTCCCACAAAACATTAATGAACATTAAGTCACTGTTGTACCGAGTGTGTTTAAAGACCAAAGCTGCTTCCTGCTTTTAGTATAAATTTGTCTGTGACAGATGCACGAATGTCCTCCCCCATAACATCTGCATTTGGCCATTCTTTGACAGTGTAGGACAACAAGGGTTGAGATTTTTCAGTATATTTCTCACTTTTACTGCGGATTTAAGGAGAAAGTAGGAGAAGGTGTTTCTCTGACTCAGCCTCAACAGTGAAACTTTTTATCGCCCTTTCGTGTCTCTTTGGGTAGTAAAATAGTCTGCATTCCTGTACTGTGCTGGGAGGAGAAAAGAAGAGTGTGAAAAACAATGAGAGAACATGTTTAGACCTAGAGAGTGTGACTGAGTGTGTAAGTGTCTATGTAAGTAGAGAAATGGATGAGTAAGAGGGAGTTAATGATACCCAAATGCTTAGAAACTGACGGTTTTGATTCTTCATGCTGATGACATCATAATAATGCGTCACCATTTTGATGTTATAAAAAGTTAAAGTGCTGTCCATAATCAGCGTGATCTTAAAAACAGGCTGCTTCTAAAATCACTCAAGATGTGTTTTTTCTTTTACATTGTTATTCATTTCGGTGAGCTTGTCATAGGCACAGTATCTGTGCTGGCCTGTCCATCCATCATTTGGGGTGGAACGTTCTCTTCACAGGATGTATAATTACGGTTACGAGGGATTTGCTAAGGTCTCGTCATCGGATGCAATTCACAACGTGTTTTTTTTTAAATGTTTGTTGCACACAACAAGGGAATGTACTGCATGCATTTGTTTCATAACATTGGAACGGCACGTACAGAAGTTCTGCACATGTGTCACATTGTTTTATTACAGGTAGTCATAATCTTCGTCATCGTCACCTTCACGTTTGCAACAAGTGCTTGCGTTTAACCTCTCTGACGTTTTGTTTTGGAAGCTGTGACAGAGTTCGGAGATGACATCCCCATGGTGCATGCTTGGAAACAAGATAACTGCTCTTGGACGTGCTGATCTGTCCAAACATACACACATGCCACGCTCCGGCCTACTCTGTGTAGTGCTCTTCCCCGATGGCACAACGCAAAATTTTACTGTCGGTGTGAGTATAAGAGTGTATGCAGATATCTTTGGATCGTAGGATGAGCGAATGTGACTGTTAACGCCCTAGAGAGAGAGAAGTAATGTGCATGTGTTCATGAGCTTGCCTTTATTGGCAGTCTGAGGGTGGAGATGGATATTGCACTGGTGCTTCTCTTCTCATGTTCCATATTGCACTGCTGCAACCTTGGCTTCATATTCTGAAGGACAGCCACCCACCCTCACACACACACACACACACAGGCACATTTGTCAGGCAGAAACAGTCATGGAGTCAATAGGAAATATGGTCTTATGCTAGATGATAGAAATGAGGGCAGTGGGTCTGAGGGCTCTGCTTGACAGAGCCTTAAAGTGAGTTATAGGAAACATAATAAATAGGAAATATAGTAAATTAATTGGAAACTTAATAAATAGGTATTAAAATGTTGATTCATGTTAATTGACTCATGATTATTGAGTAGTGACTGGATAATAATTGCTTATTAAATTCCATAAATTAAATTAAAATTAGTTTTTCAATTTAATTTAATGATTTAAACCTAATTATGAATAAAGTTAAATAAATGTTATCCTAATTTCAGCATGTTTGAGTACATCTCATTTGCTATCATTTAATTATATTTAGAAAAATTAATTATTCAGCCAGGAATGCATTTAATTGACCAGAAGTGACCATGAAGGAACTTTACAAATAATTCTATTTAAAATATCGATTTTAAATAACTTCTGTTCTTTTTAAAAATATTAAGCGGCATAATCATTTTCAACATGGACGACAAGTTTCTTGATCATCAAATCCTCATATTCTAATGATTTCTGAAGAATCATGTGACACTGAAGGGTGGAGTAATGACTGAGCTTTGACATCCCAGGAATAAACTACATTTTAAAATATATTAAAATAGTACACCCTTTACAGTTGATATGTGCTTTTGTTATGTTAGTGTTTGTTAACCCCTATAGAATATGGTCACTTTATAAAAATAGGTTTGGTAAACTGGAGCAATTCCTATTGGGACAGCATGTGTTTTTGCTTTGCAGAAACATGATGCTGGTCATCTGCTGTTCGACTTGGCTTCTGAACACCTCAACATAGTGGAAAAACAGTACTTCAGCCTTCAGATCAGTGAGGACACATCCAGCTCTCCGGTAAATGAATGTGTGGGTGCAAAAGAGCAAGTGTTTACTGTTGTTTCAGTAGTTGAACTGATTAAATCTGTCGTTTCAGAGGTGGCTGGACCCTAACAAGCCTTTTAAGAAACAGCTGAAGGGTGAGAGAAACTACACACACAAGCCCACCCGGATCAATATATTTGTTTTACATTTGTGGTGGAAAACCAGATTTAATTTTGCATTTACTTGCACCTTTTTTTTCGTTAGATTCCTTCTGCTATCATTTATTGTTCACTTAAGGTGACAATTAAGATGATTGATTTTTTTTTTAAATAAATTATTTTTATTTATTTATTTAGTTTTGACATAATATTATAGCACTTTAATATTGTTCAGCTATGACAAATATTTATTAAGGAAATGCAGTTGGGATAAACACAAAAAATGCTTATATAGAATGCTGTTTGAATTCTGTGGAAATCAGCAGGGCTCTCTGCTGAAGTTCTGGGGAATCAGATTTCATGCGGGCATAGAGTACGCATGTTTGATGAGTGTGTAATATGAGTTATGTCATAGGAGCACAAAGAATTTTGTTTCCTTTAAAAGCGCATCAGGAGACACATGTTTGCTTTCTTATGAGAACTGGAGGTGGCTGATTTAATTAATCAACTTACTTGAGTCATCAAACGTGATGTGCATGCAATAGGGCACAGACGGCGATTGCAGCTCACGCTTCAGTGCCCACCTGCTTTTTTGACTTTTTAAATTATGGTTTAATAAATTGCTTTAGATTTCTGGGGAATTGCCAAAACCACAATGTTTTTTGTTTTTTGTTTTTTTTTATAAATATGATACTGAGCTTCTATCAATCAATGAATAACTGTTGCTTGCATTATTTTTCTGATGTCCTTTTCCTCTGACTGTGTCCTTTGCTCTCTCTCACACACACTGTTATTCCCTCAGGTTCTGCTCCGTTCTTTTTAATATTTAGAGTGCGATTCTTCATCTCTGACCCAAACTCCCTCCAGCATGAGCAGACCAGGTACATCTCCCTGTTTATGTGCAAATGAGAGAGAAATATATAGATATATAGATATAGATATATTATTTATATGAATTGATTGAGAGGTTTCTGACCCTTATTTTGTTTTGCAGGCATTTTTATTTCTTGCAAATCAAAAAGGACATTTGTGAGGGGAGGTAAATGTTTTTGGGGGTTTTTTTGCATCCACATTACCATTCAAAGGTTTGGGGTTGGGAAGATTTTTCTTAGTTTTTTGTTTTTTTGAAAGATGTATCTTATGCTCACCAAAGCTGCAATTATTAGAGAGCAATGCAGTAAAAACAGTAATATTGTTAAATATTTGGACTATTTAAAATAATGGCTTTCTATTATAAATGGTAATTTATACCATTGAACCATTTCTGTTCTGGTAAAAGTGAATTTTAGCAGTATGTACTCTGAGAAAGTTCTAACTGATCCAGATGACACAGTAACCAAATTTAGGTATCATAACATTATAATTTACAATATGAAAGAAGGATAACTATTAACTTATTTTGGAAAAACGTAAATTGTTGTTTTAAATGATGAAATATAATAATACATATTTTATATATAAAATATTTTATATAAATAAAATATCCATGTTTTATCATATATAAAATATATGTACATTAGAGGGATTGTGTATAGTATTTATTTTATTGTTTTTATGAATTTAATTATCAAAATTATAATACATACAGGATGCTGATTATGCTTATGATTCTGGTTAGAGATTAAATCTTAAATTAGATTAGATTAAAGGGAGTTATAAATATTGAGTTGTAAAGTTGTTTGTGGTCTGATAAATGACTATTGTGCATACAAATTGTAATACACTATGGACATTTGCACTCTGACAATACCAAATATTGAATACTGTATCCCAAAATATCATGGTGTGGTTTTTTTATTGCAGATTAAAGTGTCCTTTAAGCTCAGCGGTGGTACTGGCTTCTTACTCTGTTCAGTGTAAGTTGTGGAAATTACACCTTCTTGTATTGTGATTGGCAGCCCTGCCATAGAAACATTATTGATATTGCAGAGGATGTGTCTGTGTGCTTGTAGGAGGCATGAGTCTTCTCCAGGAAATAGCTAGGGATAATGGCAGTGTCAGAATTGGAGACAATTGAACAAAGTACATACAATCACTGTTTCTCAGATGTAGTGTTCTAATACTCCTGTTTGATTGACAGCTGAGCTAGGAGACTATGTCCCTGAAACTCCTGCCGGATACCTCAGTCAGACCCATTTTCTTCCAGACCAAGATCAAGAGTTCCTTCTGAAAGTAGAGTCGCTGCATCCACAGCACAAGTATGCCAGCATATGCATTCGTTCTCACACACACTCCTGTGAATTGTGGGGACTACTATTACCTTTATACTGACCAATATTTTAAGATATTTTCTATTCCTTAACCCTAACCCTTCAGGTCTTACTATCAGGTTTCACATTTGGTCCCCAAAATGTAGCATTAATGAGCTCGCACACATTTATTAATTGTAGGTCTGAATGTGTTGCAGAGGTTTGTCTCAGAGTGAAGCTGAGCTGTGCTATTTGAATACAGCGAGAACATTAGACCTGTACGGAGTGGAGCTACATCATGCTCAGGTACATTGATTTAAGTTGAATATCCTCTGTTTTTCCAAATTCTTGCAGAATGTTAAGGAAAAACTGGTAATATTATTTTAAAGTGGATTATGTTAATAATTTATTTTGTTACATTTTTTTTTTTAAATCCCCATCTATAGGATGTTAACAACCCTGCCCTCTGGGTGGGCATTACATCAGGGGGCGTGGCTTTGTTTTGCCATTTAATTTGCTCCAGTTTTTTCCCCTGGTAAGTTTCGGCCAATCAAATTCTTTCTTGAATGTTTTTCCTCACTTTATCAGTAATCGCACATATGCTTGATGTATGTTTGATGTTTACAGCTGTTATGGATGGTGTTTGACAGCGCTATGTCTCTGTCAGGGCTGTGATTATCATTACAATAGATGAGATGCAAACATACAAACACTGTAGAAAAGTATAATTACTGTTATTAGTGTAATTATGAGCCCTGGTATCTCTACGTTTGATTCCGGTGTACTTTATTTTTGACGAATGGCTGCTTTTTTTCAGGATTAACATCATCAAAATTTCATTCAAAAGAAAGCGGTTCTTTGTCCACCTACGCCGGAAACATGTAAGATATGCATTACAAATCATGCTCATCCTTCAAAACAAAAGCAAAAAAAATTACCGTATTAAAACCAGACACTTAATACCTCAAAGATGTTGAATACTAAAAAATCCACATCTTTGTTTGAGACTTGTGTTGTGTTCTTTGTGTTGTTTCTTTCCTCGTTTTATTTGTGTGGTATAGGGTGAGCTGGGTCACCACGTGGTTTCTCTCTCCATGCCAAGTTCACGTGCCTGTAAAAATCTATGGAAATCTTGCGTGGACCACCATACGTTCTACAACAGGAAACCCTCTCACTCAGCTTCAAAACTTAGGTACACAGTCAGAGTCACAGCGGAGCCATTCTAAGAAATGACTGTGTTCTTTATTACTGGAGTTAATTAGAGTCCATTGCTGCTTCCACCAAATGAGTATGTGAGTTTAATTGCATATATTTTTGTTAAAGCTCTATCCCACTGTACCGAAAGCTGATTGGTGAGAGAATTTTGAACCCTGCGGTGAGGTCCAGCTCAGTGGAACAACTAGAGACGAAGAGTCTACCCTCACGGTCACCACCCAACACGCCCAACTGGTAACAGTGCTCAAATACACTTTTAACCTCACAGTAATGGTTTAGAGCTATCTCACATACATCTTACATAGATGATTTATTTAACAACGTTTTAGTCTTATAAGGTTAATATAGGAAAAAGATTTTGTAACAGTGTGTGTATATCTTTAGGCGGAGTCCTCGTTTGCGTCATGACTTCCGTAAGCCACGCCCATCATCTGTGGACAACCTGACCAATGAAATGAGCTATGTGACCGAGAGTGAAGATGTCTTCTATACTTACAGGCAAATTTGCAATCCAAATACACGCAGCCTTACAGCCATACATATGTATTCATCAGTACACTCAAAGTAACTTATTAAAACTGATTACACTGAAGGAAACCTCAGGAGGAGGGCCGGACGAGTGGTAGTTGGTCTCATAATGATGATATCACCATCGAAGAGGATGATTTGCACATCTGGGATAAGGTGAGTGTTATTGTACATGATAGCTTATGATGCAAGATCAAGGGAAATGTGGTTCGGAACAGTTTCAAAAATGAGTGGTTGGAATGAAGTTCCCAGTGGCTCGTTTCAGTGCTGAGTGTGGATGGTTGTGATTGATGGATGGGGCAGTTAAACACTATATTAGATTATGTGGAAGTGCAGCAAAGTGCTGTTATTTTGGCCAGAAGCTTTAGGGAAGGTCATTGGGAAGTAAAAAAAAAAATTACCATAAATTAATTATGGTGCAAAAAAATAAATACATTTGCCATTTTAACATACTTTTTGTTACTAAAATGGGCTTTATTTTTGAATGTAAACTAAATGCCCTAGACATGTTCTTGACATGGGCCGGGAGATTAATTCTGGAACAAATTTAAATGTATTATCAATTTCGATGTGGTCAGAAAAACTGCTTGATTAGGTTTTAGAAAAAGCAATCAAAACATTGCTTGACAGTGAAAAGCACAGGACCTAAAACAAAGGTATGAGTCCAGCATCAGGGCTGTCAGCTATCAGAAATAATGTCCAGTGTTTGCCATTCTGACAAATCCAAGCAGTACACTGATATTACAGTCATGCTGATGAATCATTGTAAATCTATCTCCCAGCTCACAAGGCTAGGGCATGAAAACACTTCAGTGGGGTCCAAAATCTGAAAAGTTTTTTTGGGGGATTTCGTAAAATTAATTGAATAAGATAAGTCTAGGTCACATTTTTACAATTGAAGCACAGGTTACTCTTAGACCATTCTCAGATTATGCTGGAAAACACAAACTTGTGGAGTTCACTTGTGGAGTTCATCAATAGGACCTATTGCTATCATTGAGCAAAAACGGCTGAGAATGAAGCAGTCTACTGACAAAACAACAACAATATTCTGAAGTCACGTTTGAAGCACCAGTTGTGTTTTAATTTGTTGTAGGAAATGCCTACATATATGCTAATGTTACATTTTTTTAATTTTTCCGATCCTCTTCCTGTCCAACCTGCTTCAAACAGTAAATTTCTGGGTTTATGTACACAGAATGTGACAGCTGATGGAGATCTGCTACTTGTAAGGATCAGCCCAGACCAAGATGGGAAGTTTGGCTTCAATGTGAAAGTGAGTCGTCGGTTCACAATATGTATTTATCATCATTGTTCAAATTGCATTCAGGTACTGTGTGGGAGACCATGTATGAGAATATTGTTGGCTTATATTCAGGGAGGCGTGGATCAGAAGATGCCCCTGGCCATCTCTCATGTTAACCCTGCATCTCCGGTAAGCCATAACATCTTTTTGAATATGAATGGGTTCTTTGTTTTTGCATTTGTACAAATATTGACTGTGTTGCAGGCCAGTCGCTGTGTGCCTCCGCTGATGGAGGGCGATCAGGTGCTGCTGATAAATGGGCGGGACATTTCAGAACACACACATCAGCAGGTAGTCATGTTCATCAAAGCAAGTCGAGAGTCACACAGCAAGGAACTTGCATTGCTTGTGCGCCACAAAGGTACGATCTATGTGGGCAAATGTGATTTGAGGGGAATTAATTGATGTATCTTTTGCATTTAGCTTTTACATCCAGAAAACACAAACAGCGTTTGTTTACAGGTGTCTCTTTGCGAGTCGAACCCACACTACAGCTAGGTGAGGGTCTCACCCTTCCAGGTGAAATATCCCCACTGTCCGCTAAGCCATCTGGAGAGACACTAGAGGAGTCCATGAGCCGTCTGGAGAGGGGATTGGTCACGGGCACTTTGCTTCTGCACTTTGAGGTTGGGGGGGATGTGAATATTTTACAGCATGGCATGTGTGTGCACTTCTGATAATTGTAATCCGTGCATGTGTGTGTGTGTGTTTTTGGATACTCACAGAAGTTGTACAGGAAGAAAGAAGGCATGTCAATGTGTTGCGCAAAACAGTCCGAGCATATGGACAAGAATCGGTACAAAGATGTATTACCATGTAAGTTTTCCTGATTAAAATCAATATAAACGGTAGCCTGTAATGCCTATATTCATAATTTAGCACACTTATGGTGTAATTGCTTATAAGTGGTTACTATTAGGGTTGGGATGATTATTATGATCATGATTTTTTTTTTAAGATAATTTTTTTTTTTTAAGTTTTCAAACAGTTTTATCATGAAATACAAAAGAAAAAAAATGTTCTGGTGTTCTTAAATGTGTGTTGACAGCTTGCTGTGGTACATGGTGAGTATATGCTTTGTCATTGCTGTGACGATTTTAAGTGTATTGCTGTTACGCTATTGGGTATTGACCAATCAGCATCCAGAGCTGTTCTGTTGGGTTGAGAGCTCGAAGAACAATTAAAACTTCAAACAGCTCATTAGGAAGTTCTACAGAACATAAAAAAATTGTAATAAATTTTTCGAGGGGGGTTGTATTTTACAAGAAGAGTGTGGTTGCTGGATGACTATGATGAGATTGAATTAAGCTACCATACTGGAGTAGATTACAGGGTAAGGTCAAACATATCATTTTATTCATTTGTGTATAAGCTCTCGATCGCAAAATGAGGCGTAATGCTCTTTAAAACTAGTCGTCAGAGGTGTTTTCACATAATCCGTAAATCCCTCTTCCTCATTCTCTGCTCGTTGGTACTTCCTTTTCAGATGACATCACCAGAGTGGTGCTGCATGAAGAGGGGGATGATTACATCAACGCCAGTCACATCAAGGTATGGATCACTGCCTCGTTTCCAGTCAGTGTTTGGTTTTAATTTATGGCTCTAGATGACACTGATGACTCTGCTATGTGTGTGTGTGTTTGTCTGTCAGACTGAGCCAGCAGGTTGTGTTTTACGGTACATAGCAGCTCAAGGCCCACTGCCGCACACCTGTACACACTTCTGGAGGAGCGTGTGGGAGCAGAACGTCAGTGTCATCGTCATGCTCACCACTCTGACCGAGAGAGGACGGGTACTTCAACACACACACACACACGTGAAAACAGTTAGAACTTGCACAAGGAGTTACAAGGTGTGCTGCAATGAACACTATACACACATACTCGAGACAGGAACCTACTTTCACACCAGAAAAAACTCTTATTAACAAGCACACACACACACACACACAGAACACCTAATCAGACGATACCCATCACACACCTCCAGTCCCCCAAGGACAGCTTATTGTGAGTAGCGTATTCTTCGGCTCGGCTTGACTGTTGCTTGGTAACCAAGCGCTCTGCATTCTTTTCCGAAGGGATGATTTAATAAACTCTGTGGGTAAGGGAGGGAGAGAGGAAGCACAATTGTGTGTGTGTGTGTGTGTGTGTGTGTTTTTGTATGCTCAGTAATCTCTTTTAAATTTCCACAGGCCAAGTGCCACCAATACTGGCCGCATCCCCCTGAAGTGAGGGATTATGGGTATCTTCAGGTGTGCTGTCACTCAGAGGAGTGTAACCTGGCATACGTTACTCGAGAACTAACACTCACAAATACCCAGGTAACACTTGACACACTTTTGAACAGACAACACCTGAGGTGAAGTGAAAACAAACAGGAACTTCTGTAATCACTTATATAAAGTAGCATATAATATACACAGTTATATATACATTAGCAATTAAAATATGAGTTTGTGGCTTTGTGCACTCAAGGGTTGACTAAATGCACTTTTAAACTTTACAGACTTTCTTCTCCGGGAAAGGGAGTACACATTTTTATGACTCATCCTGCCCTAGACAGAATTTGTCTAAACAAATGCTCTGTATCACTGAATTCGCCTCATATACCACTACTTCCACTACTAGCAGCATACTGTTAGTCTAATACTTTTGCTATATTCAGAACATTGTACTACTCTACTATTTCTGCCAGAAATTAATGTGGTAGAAACGGTGAGAGTAGTATGCTAGTACGTAGTTCCGAATTCAGTATATATCTTTTTATGTGGAAAAACAACATGAGTAGTTTGCTAGACACAAACCATGAGTCAGAGTATTACCAGCACGAACCATTTAACTATTCTTATACCATATATGGCAAAAATACTTTGAGTAGTATTGTAAGCAACTAACAATGGCTAAATTGAATTAAAATGGTACACTAGCAAATTATAAAAAAAAAATTTATACTATAGCATACTGCACGTACAATGTTTCCCTTTATAAAGTTTGGGACAACATACTAAAATACCACTTTTACTTTTCTTAAGGCTGGCACACACCACACAATTTTTGCCCCGATTTACAGTCTGAAGAAGTTGTCACTAGTTGTCAAAAGTCAAAGCCTGTCTGGCTTTGGATATTCTAAAGATCTAAAAGATTTCTTTAAGAGCGCACTTATTTTATATGTCTTGTAGGGCTGTCCCCGACTATGAATTTCCATAGTCGAATCAGAATTTTCGAATATTTCTATTGTCGACCGATAGTCGAATCATCTAGTCCTATATGTGTGTATGAATGGGTTGGGAGGGGCACACTATCAGCACTATTTTATTTTACACACTGCACACAGCAACAGCTTTTAATAAAGC
>JAUMHQ010000076.1:11189695-11210339 GCA_032361165.1 Enteromius paludinosus
TTTTTACTGCATTATCATAATTAAAGGCTGTATATAACTTAATATAACCGCACAAAACCAGTAGTTCTGTGTGCAATAAGATGTTGAGCACCCCCATATTGCCAAAATGGTATGATGCTCGTTTCACCCGCGAAGATTCGACTGTGAGATCGGTGGTTGAATCAGGCTCCGCATATCGATGCATCGAATCTTCGACTATTCGGGGACAGCCCTAATGTCTTGCATCTCTTTGCAACAAGGCACACGTTTCTGTGCGAGTTTGTTGCAGTATATGAACATCTTTAAGTCCTGGTAGTGTTTTGGGACCAGTGGCCTCCTGGACAGTGTTCAAGTCCCAGCCCACAGACTTTTCCTGATCCCACCCCCATCTTTCTCACACACTTCCCTTCCTGTCGACATAAAAAGTCCTAAAATGGCAAAAAAAAAAAAAAAAAAAAACTTGCTATTTTGTAATCCTCAGTTGTTAAGTGTATGATGGCCAGTTTTTCCTCTGTGACTGTTACAAAATCTGTGGGTTTATGATTCCCGGTATTTTAAAATCTGTTCAGATTGAACAGTTGTGTAGTTTATTCCAGCCTTTAGACTTTATATTGCAGAACTACGAAGAAACAAAGATTAAATGAGTCAGAATAAATTGAGGATATACCAATATACTGTATAGGCATATGTAGCTATGTAAGGAAATAGTATAATAGAGTATATACTAACTTTGCTTCTCTATACATGGCAGAAATAGTAGGAAGTATACATGTAGAAGTAAATGGTAAGAACGTTTGAATTTGCAAAAATAATATGCAATATCACTTTCTTTCTTTATAGAAAGTAATAGTAAAAGTAGTAAAATATTTAATTTCAGCCATAGTGGTAAAAGCCCTTCGCAATCTCACAAGAGAGAAAACTGTGATTACATGGGGGGCTTTTATAATCTCAAAAAAAAAAAAAAAAGGTTTTATGAAACTTCACAGCTGTATGCGTGGTCAGGATGCTCAAGAGCCATTTTTTCCCTTAAGTTTTAGATTCTAGTCTTATTTCTTATGTAAATCTAAGTAATTACTCATGCTCTGTCAGTCCCATTATGCTGGAGTTTAATGTTTCATTTAAAACAGAATTTGGGCTTTAGGCATGTTAATGTGAGAGTTTCTTGTGTGTGAGAGAGCATCAACGTGTGAGATCAGTTGTGCGTGACAGTAAACATGGTAAACGGGTCACGTACTGCTGTGGTCTAGAGCACAGGACCATGCGCATACATGTACATCCACATACAGTACATGTGCACACACTCACAAACAATCTATCATTGCTGGAGAAAGGAGACCCATCTGTTGTCTCTGTTGGTGGGAGTTAATCTCAGCACGGACAGCAGACGGAGGTTACATCACACGCTCGTCGTCTATATAGGGTGTGTGTCTCAGATGGAAAAAATAAAGAAAAGGAGAGAGGAAAAGGATGATTGGGGGTACAGGAAAAATGCCAGTGTGTGAGTGTTCGTACCACACAGCTTGCAAACCAATTATTCCTTTCTGCCCGATTTGTCACAATAAATGAATTATTTTTCCCACTTTGGCCTTCAGACTGTGACTCACCTAAAGATCACTTCTTCTGCTTGCACCCACTTATAAGATCATGATAGAACTGCGAGGTAATTTGAAATGTCATTGTATTTAGGCAATATGGAGTTGAAAATCTTTTAAGGAATGATAGAAACCTGGGGCCTCGTTTATGAAACCCAAGTGCCAACTCACTTGATCCTAAATTCAATGAATTTCATGTTACATTGAAAATGAGGAACATTCTGGATTTGTAAAAGCAGTAACTGATTTGAAAATGCATGCATACAATTTTTCATATGTTAATAATGTAAGTTTTAATGAAAGCACTACATGTTTTTGTATAATCAGTCTAATAATATTTCATATAAATATCCTTCTCAATAAGGAAAAACACAGGCGTGCTTAGACTTGTCTGTTTTTTAACGTACTCATTCAAGCATTCTCTTGCACTCAGCCTCACCCTTTTTAATTTTTTTGCAGTCAGGACAACAGCGCTCGATCACTCATTTGCAATATGTTGCCTGGCCAGATCATGGGGTACCAGAAGATTCCTCAGACTTCCTGGATTTTGTCCAGTCAATGAGAAGTATGAGAGAGGAGTCTGTGCCTCTTATGGTCCACTGCAGGTGAGGGAGCTTCCAGCACACGGACACATACAGTAGATGTAATCAGGTGCTCATTTTACAGAGAGAATGTTTTTCTGCAGTGCTGGCATCGGGCGGACTGGTGTGTTGATCACCATGGAGACAGCCATGACACTGATGGAGAAGGAAAAGCCAGTGTATCCCCTAGAGATCATTACCTTGATGAGAGAACAGAGGGCCATGCTGGTTCAGACATCGGTACTAACACACACACACACACGCACAGAGACAAGTTAAAGATGTGTCATTTGGCACTACCCAACAGAGTTTCAGAAGTAAAAACACTCTCTCCATAGATTGAAAAAAAATTGTTTTGCCTCAGACTCATGCAGTTTGGTTGAGCCAATGCTATTCGGTTTAGCCCAGCTGAGCTGGTTTGAGAAAAAAAATAAAAAAATCTTGAGAAAATACATAATACTTCAATTACATATTCAGTTGGAACATACCTTAAGATCAAATACAACATCATTGACCCATCAGTTACTTTTAGCTCATAGGAGTCACACACTCATTAAAAGGGTTGGAAAGATGGACTTTTAACAAAACTTGTTTTGGTCATTTAGAATTATGTAAAAGGGTCAAAGGAGATCATCATGGTGGTTTGGAGATAGCATCACACCATGTATGTCTAAAATGGCTTTTAAAGATTCGTCCGCTGGATCAAGGGGTTTAATATCTGTTGATTTTTATTGGATATGCTGACGTGCTCTTTGCATGTTTGTTTTTCAGTGCCAGTTCACCTTTGTGTGTGAGGCCATTCTGAGGGTGTACAGAGAGAGAGTGAAAAAGAGCTCAACACCTAACAGTTGATAAGGGAAGAGGGACAGGAGGGGAATGTTTGAAACACACACGTGAAGGAGGAAGCTGTGATCCGACTGTCAATAAAGACGGATGAAAAAGGGGCAGGGAGTAGAGGGTGTGTCTGGATAAGGATGGATGGACAATCTCTTCTCTTGCTGTGGCTTTAATGACAGCTGTGCAGATCAAGGAAGAACATAAAGCACTTTGACATATAAGCTTATAGGGCCCTAAAGCACACATACTCTCTCTTTCTTTGTCCCATACACACACCACAAGTGCTATATTCAGGTGAATTTCACAAAATCTGTTAAGAAATATTCAGGCCACATTTCACCCTAAAGTTAAGAGCGAAAACTATATAACTCGTACAATAAAAGCGTAAAGTAGATCTAAAAATCAATGTTTAGAATATTTAAAAGGTTTTCTATTTTTTGAAATGAATACATTACAAACCACACACATTTTTAGAGGGGTTAAACACATTTTACTCTCCAATTTTCTATATTAATCCCTTTGGTATTGTCTTTTTTTATTGCAGTATGAATGACAGTATTATTTACTTGAAATAGATCCCTTTTTGATTAAAGGCTTTTACAAATGATGTCACGATGAATAAATAGCCTACTTGTGTCATATATTGACACACAATGTCATATACCTTTTGCTTTTCATCATACAGTAATAAAAACTAGACTTTGTTGCTTGTTATGAGAAATGGAGGGTGGGGGTGGACAAGAAATCTTAATGGTAAACTTATTTGAAAAACCAAACTATAAATTACATATAAATGTATTGTATTCCCTTTTGATTTTGAGGATAAAGTGTGACCTTTACGCTTCTTTGTGAGAATGGCCAACCAAACCACTACTTAGAATTATTAAATTCACCACTGTTAATAAATAAGTAAATAAAAGGTGTAATTCAAATCACGTTGTGCCTCTTGTCTTATTCATGATGGGGGGTTGAATGAGTGTGCGTGAAATGCTGACGATTGGCCGCATTGTTTCCTGATGGCTGACTTGACGCAGTTGCACTGCTCAGTATGAAGGCTGCTCGTTTTGTAGTCGTTGCTGGGAAATTCAGTGATGGTGGCTCTCGTGAAGGTAACCTCAGACTGACCACTGTTTGTCTTACCAGCAGGTAGCGCTGCCTCGCGCACACTGACCCGAAGAGGGGGGAAAAAAAGTTTGAGTGTTGCTCTGAGATTTAACGCTTGCGCAGAACAGGTTGCCTGGCCAGTTCCTCTGGTTGACTTACCTGAGAGGTACATCAGTTTCGGTCAATATCAGAAAGGAACTAACGCGCCGTCATTCAGCCGAACCTGGACTCCGACGAACGCGAGGAGAAGTTCAATTAAAGCGCAATTACTTTTTATTCAAGCGAGCGAAAGGAGCGGAGTGTCCTCTCTTGTTTTTGGCAGGTACGCTCGTGTTTTCTAGCCCGTACGCCACGAGGAAACGGGAGCTCGTGACAGGTCGCCGTATCCCGACTTGTCCCCGCTGCATTGAACGGCTCAGTCCGGTAGACGCCGCCTTTCTTCGTCACGGAAAGCCTGGGAAACAGCTGGATGCCTTCCTTTTGAGCGGTTCGGTATCGGTGCCGTTTTCCCTGGTTGATTAAAGCGCTTGCTCGCGGGGGGAAGATGATGGGCTTTCTGCGCAGGACGTTTAGTCGTCGGTCAAAACGACGCTTTCGGACGTCAGACGAGCTGGACGGGACCGGCAGAGGTGGAAACACGGTGCTACAGGCGCACCAGCAGCAGGTGATTCACGCGCCGATCGTAGTGACCGGGGGAGCCGTAGTCCACATCCCCGCGGCGGGCAACAGCAAAGACGCCATCACATGCAGAGTCCTGTTGCTGGACGGATCGGATGTCAGTGTGGAGTTACCGGTGAGTGGAGCGTTTCGTCACAGAAAAGTCACCTTGGTGGCTTTGAATGTAGTGCTTAACGGCAAAGTTCGGTTTTAACAGCCTGTCACTGCGTGGCCGGCCGGATTTCCCTGGTGTTGGGTCCTGTCCCGGTAAACAGATGGTGCTCGTGCTCCCGTGCTCCTGTTTACTTCCCACCTATAGCGACCGCTCAACCTGTCACACAAAAACCTGCAGATTCCCTCGAGCTCTGGGAGCTTTCGCTAAAAATGAAACAACCTGGGAGAAAAAAAAAACAAAAAACACGAGGAGTTCCCCCAGCTCACTTTCTTTCTCTCATTCTCAAGTGTTTTCCAGAAATTATTTCCCATTTGAGGTCGACGAACCAGGCAGGCGCTTAACCTTTGGTCCCTCTTTGGCAAGTCGCGCCATGTAACAACGATTACTTTCTGACTTACAGTTCGTCTGCTTGTAACTCAGTCTCTTGTCAGTTAATTACTTACAATTTGTGCTATATCCAAGTAATATCCATTAACTTTTGGACAAAATTGACAGATTGTACGTTTCATCCCAGCCAATGAAATCATTTCCAAAGGACCCAAAACAATAAGCTCTACCTGTCACCAAGCAACAGACAGAAAGCCTGTGTCTTCAGAATTCAAATCTTCCTCGAATTTGTATCCAAATGCAAAGAAACAAAATTAAAAGATGTATTAAGTTGCTTAAAATTTAGAGAGTAATAAAATAACTGATAATAATTAACAAATAACTGAACATGATCTTTTTAAGAACTGAATTATCTGGTCATTTAAGTGTGTTTATGTAAATGCATGTAGAATTAGCACATATGGAATTTGTTTGGTAGGCCATTAATTTAAGTATAACCAACATCAGTGCTCCCCATAATTGTAATCGAATGCTTAAGTGACTACCAGGTAAAAGTTAGGGTAGGACTGCATGATCAAACAGTGTATGGCAGAGTTTTAAACCCAAAATAATGGCTGCGTATACATTCTATATAGTATGAGTGTAATATAAATAAAGCCCACCAGTTTAACGCAAAGTCCTTGCCACTGCGTAAAATAAATTTCCCAATCATGCTGTTCTATAATCGCTCCGATTTAGCTCACTGTACGTTTGTTATTTCCTTGTTCGTGAGAGAAACCCGCTTCGAGCGATCGTGAAGCGAAAGAAGACACAGACGCTCTTAAACCTGTTCTTCAGGCAAAATCTGCTTTCGCACCACTCTGCTCTAGAATGCCTGAACATAGACAAATGAAAATGATACAAAAATGTGTCAAAGAAGATCAGCACTCTTGGAACACCCCTGGGCCAATCGAATTAGAAGACGATTACACAATTCTATTTAATGGTGAACATGTTCTTCTTTCTATACAAGCCCCGTAAACACCTGAAGCTTGAGAGGCGCGTCACAACAATATTGCTGATTTTATATTTCAGTGAAACAGTTTTGCTGATCGTTGGTTTATGAACGTAGCTGTGATAGTCATACAAGCCTGAACATGTCAAAGAATTTATAAAAAGCCCTTTCGTGTGTCAGTACCGCGGCGCAACAAATCATACATTCAGTTCAGTTTTATTCATAAAGCAGGACTATTTTGTGTTTATTTGAAGATATTGGCAGAGAATGGCTCTGAAATATGTGTCGTATTATGTATGTTAAGGGTTTTAGGTCAACCTGAACAGCAGCAAGTATCAAAGAGAATAATAGCCACCACCCCCCCTCAGGGTGTGTCCCAAATCCAGCCGCTCTCCTCTGACACTTCAAGCTATTTTTGCTTCGGCCTTGGTTTGTGCGTAACTTATACAGTATGACTGTGTGTTTTAGATTAAGTCTGTGTGCCCACTCATAAATGTCAAAATGTGAAGTCTTGATCCGAACTTAATGTTTGCACTAAAGACCAGTACTTTCAATCGAAAGACAATAAGTGCATTGTCTATAAATCCTCCAGGTTATTCTATCATTGTATTGTAGTGTTCAGGCGAAGCAGCTGGACTTGGTTTTACGTTTTTATACATTTCACAGCATGCGGTATCGAACTCGTACCAGAAGTATTTGGACACTTTAAGTGCCCCTATTATGCCTTTTTAAAGGTTGCTAATACTGCTTTTATGAGTCTGTTAAAACAGGTTTACATGTATGCTAGGTCAAAAAACTCCAAAAATAGATTTAATTTCTAAATGAATCGTAAACGACTCGTGTGAAGCTGTTCGAAGAATTAGTCTGTGTAAACCCCGCCTTTCCGTGAGCCCTCACTGCTGTGATTGGTCAGATGGCGCATTCCGTTTTGATTGGTCTACTGCTACAACGTGTGTTCGAAAACGAAACGCCCATTGCCATAACTGAATGACAACGCAGGATACAGCGTCGTCTTGACATGAAGTAATCCACATGGAAATTTTACTGTTTGTGGGCGGGGCAAATTGTTCGTGATGTAGAACGTGGGCGGACATTATGCAAATCTTTTACTTCGTGACGTGTGGCCGTAACAGAAAAAGATTTGAATTGCTTACGACTCGCTTAGACGTATGTGAGCCGACACAAGTTGTTGTTTTTTTTGCACTGTTGTCGTCACAACTTTGCAGATAGTTTATTATAGTTTATATTCACATACAGCTATATGACACACTGCATGAAAGAGCATATTTGAAAAGGCATAATAGGGGCACTTTAAGACACACTTGTCCCTTCATTACGTGACAAAATAAACTCAAAGCAAGCGAAATTTAAGCACACTTCTTTGGCAAATCATGTCTCAAAGTTTTTAAAACTAATATTGGCTAAATGGACACTACTGTTCAAATGTTTGAAACATGGGCGTAAATCTCATTTTACAGTAGGGGGGGACAATAAACATAACATTTCTCGCAAGTAATTTTTAGAGGGGGACACAACTAATTCATTTAGATTGTACTTATAAAGATGTGTTAAAACTGTGGAAGACTTTGCTTCTATGATTATTGTAGCATGGAGACTGCATTATGGTTATTTCCAGTTTTTCTCTGGTGTAATGAAAAGGCAGATTATTATTTTTTTAACTATTGCAATGTTTGTTATGCTGTTTACAGTCAAGTCTCTCTCTCTCTCTCTCTGCCACTACGATCTCGTAGGCTGAACTGAACTGATAACTTCGCTCCCCGAGAAAAGAAATAAAAGCCCACCCACACTGAAAGCTGATTGGTTTATTTTGCTTAGTAAACCAATCAGGATGCTCTCTGTCTAGCATGCTATGAGCAGCCACACACACAAAGTTCACATGCAAACACGGTCTCTCTCACTCCCTCTCCTTCACGCCGTCTTATGCGCGCATTTTAAGATGCTCGATGCAGACATTAATGTGACGCGTACACGCGCTTGCCCGCTTGGTCAAGATTCCGGTATATTTTATACAATTTCCGGGAATCAGGGAGTCACAATCAATATACGGGAGACTCCCGGAACTTCCCGGAGACTTGGGATGTCTGCTGTTAATGTTAATATTATGCCAAGTTGCCACAAATAAAATAATGGGAAACGGCTTTGGCGTGTTAGTTGCAGTGCACTGCAACAAGCTTTTGTAAACAAGCTAACATTAAATAGATAAGTAACGTTTTAATCGCTAACATAGAAGATTCATGAAAAATGACATCTGTAATCAGAATTTTTGGCACAACTAATTTATTAAAGAATCAGCATCAACTACATTAAAGAGAATCGCTTTATTTAAAGTGAATAAAATCCCCTACTTACTGGAGTTCAACAACTACTAATGAACAGAGCCGCAGACACATACCTGATGTGTGTAGCGTAGGTGAGATGAACTGGTAATAGGAGGCAGTGGGCCAAACCACTATGAGGAAGGGGAGGGGGAGCTCAACTATTTCAAAAGGCTTTTTCGCGTTTAAATTTCTGTTTGCACAATTATTTTTTAGGTATACATGCATGTATTTTTTTTTTTTAATGATTTTTGGAGTGGGGGACAACCCTCGGATCGGGGGGGACATGTCCCCTCTGTCCCCCCGGGAATTACGCCCATGGTTTGAAGTCAGTAAGATTAAATGTTTTTAAATAAAGTCTCTTATGCTCACTAAGGCTGGCAAAAACACAGTAGAAACTGTGATATTGTGATATTGTTTTCATTGCTGTAATGGCAGAGCTGCGCTTTCATCAGCTGTTACTCCAGCCTTTAGTGTCACATGATCCTTTAGAAACCATGCTGAGTTTGTGCTGAAGAAAAAATCTTTGAGGTATAGAAAGTTCAAAACTAGTTATTTGAAATAGATTTTGTGACAATAGAAATGTCTTTACTCTCACTTTTGATCAATATGAGAAACTTTGAATCACTTTGGGAAAATAAATATATAGATATATATATATATATATTTATTATTATTATTATTATTATTATTTATTTATTTTTTTTATTATTGGAGGTCACTTATATTAGCCGCTTATTTGACCTTGTCTTTGGGGAACTCCAAAATAATGTTGTATTTAATTGACTAATTTCTTTTAGTCTGTAGAGATGCTGATTCAGGATAGCGAGCGCTGTGATTGAAGTTCCACTCAGGGAATACTTCTCCGCATGCTTACCTTAACAAGGAGCTCCTGCCAATTCCATAGTCCATTCTGATCATGTGCCTCACAACATCATTCAACCAACAAAAGAAATCAATCAAGCTTCGTAAAATGGAACAAATCAATAGCTAAATTCTGAATTCTCTGCATTTGCTGAGAGTTTTGGTTCTCAATGGAATGCTGGCCTTGAACATAAACTGACCATTACCAAGCAGAGATTATCTCCAGAATAGTTTATAGAGTTTTCTCTTCAGTGTGTTCTTTGTTAGTCCTCCATGGGCTGGGCGATTTGGCCTTCGATTAATTGAACATTTTAACTCCATTACGATTAATAAACAATTCTTTTATTTATTTATTTTGCCCTCATAGTTCACTGACAAATTTTGTACAGTGAGAGATTTCTAGGGTGCATTACATGATTTTAAAACAGTTGCATGAGGTATTCTTAGTGATCTTGTCATGAAAGTTCTCTTAAGTTCTTACTAAGAAACACAAGCATGTTAACCTTTTCAGGTTATGTCTTGTACATGTCTGGCAGCGCAGTTTTTGAGAAATGTGATGGTGATGGCACAGTGTATCTTCTGTGGAGAGTTTTAACGAGGTGTTTATACCCGCTTCGCTCCACTTTAGCCAAGGGAGTCATATCCTTTGTGATGTACAGATTCGCTTCGCGTTTGCTGTGAAGCGAATTTCACGCGCGAATGAAGCGAGTAAACTCAAAATGTTCAAGCGTCCAACTGCGCGTGAATAGCGTGATTTATTCGCGCAAGTCACATCTGGTTAGCCTGGGCCCGCCCATACTTCCTGTGACACTACATTCTATTTTGCGAGCAACGTCAGTCTGGCAAAGCTGCCATTACAGAGTGTTACTGTTCCCATAAAAATGGGAACCAATGAGAAACAAGCTCCTCCCCCCATTTTCCTACTGCTTTAATGAAGCTAGCTACAATTGGTTACGGCGGCCTGAAGTTAATTTACTACGCATACGTCATCGGAATGAGTGGTTTGATTGGTTATAGATTCGTCCAGTAGTATACAGAGGCATCTGATGGACGCAGGTTAAGCCCGCCTCCCAGAAGGCGAGTAGTAAGGTATCTTGGCCAGACTAAGCTCCTATGAGCTTTAAAGTTGCGGAAGCCAGGCTAACGTCTGGTGTGAACGTAGGGTAACGTAACGGAGCGGGTCACGTGACTCCACACACGGTAGTGTTTTTAAAGTAATTTAAATAATTGACCTGGAAAAAATGGATCGATTTATAGGTTCTGAATTTCGATTTACTTTTCGATTAATTGCCCAGCCCTAGGTCCTCCTCATCTAGACCCTGCATGATACAGAAAATACAGACTTTTGATCTCTCTTTGGCCTTTGAAGGTACTCCAGGATTGTTATTGTCCATCAAATGGCTTTGTAGACAAGGTTTTAGACAAAATATGGAATTAACCATGAATATTACATCATTTCTGGTGCATTTTTATCCAGCTAAATAAAGTACAGTACAGTATAAATAGTAATACTGTCAAATATAACTGATAGGGTGCTCAAAAACATTTCTTAATGTTATCAGTGTAGAAAACGCTGCTTAATATTTTAAAAGAAAAGTTAGTTATATAGAAAGTTATATAGCATTTACTTGAAACAGAATTTTTTTTACTGTCATTTTGCATGAATTTAATGCATTCTTGCTATATATGAATATGAATTTATTTAGAAATCTTACTTAATTGATATTATGGTAATAATTATAAAAAAATAAAATATATATATATATATACATACACTTCTCATTGAAAGAAAAACGAAACACTAGAATGAATTGAAATGAATTCGGAGATATTTTAAGCTGCATCACTCAGCCGTGGTAAGTGCATAAGAAAATCAATGTAGCATGTACATCGCTGTGCCTAATCAAGGCCATCAAGCCCTGCAGGCACACTGGAGTAACTTCCTGCCGATGACGTGCTCCGCAGGTGTCCCCTTAAACTGTCACTAGATCAGTGTGAAGCCCAAAGCTTTCCACACGTACTGATTTATCTGTGCTTTAAATGTGTGTGTTTCAGAAACACTCCAAGGGACAAGATCTGTTTGATCAGATTATGTATCATTTGGATCTGGTGGAGGCTGATTACTTCGGTCTGCAGTTCATGGACCCAGTGCAGGTTGCGGTGAGTGGCACTTAATGAGCGTTCGTTTGCGTGTGTGTGTCAGTGACCTGTTTTTCTAAGCTGCAGCTCTTAGACCAGAAATGAGAAATGGAGAGTGTCAGTGTGAAACAGCCACTCAACATCAATCAGAACAACAGGATTTTCTTTTTCTCAGTACTCAGACTAATAACAAACTCTTTGTCTTGTTCCCTCTCCCTCCCTCCCACTGTCCCCCCCCAATCCTCCCATGCTGTTTTCTCCTCTCGTGTTCTTCACATTTTCTTATGTTTTCAGCAATGGTTGGATGCAGCCAAGCCCATAAAAAAGCAGATTAGACGTGAGTAGTCACACACACACACACACACACACACGCACTCTTGCACAAGTAGTTATTGTGGAGTTGTTTAGTCGGCTGGTCACAGATGGTTGATGACCTTGGGCTCATAATCTACTGTTGCCTTAGTGACTAGTGGCAAGCGTCTATGAGTGTATACTATGGGTGTGACTAGAGCCAATCCCAATGTATGCTGTGCAAGACATACCCCACGCAGTTAGATGGAGAAAGTGGGAGATGAAAATAGCATCAATATAATTGGATTTCTGCACTCATTTAAAATATTTCAGACTATGCAACTTGTGTGCAATTCTGAAAGGAGTGAAATAAGACCATTGATTCAGTCTCTCTGGTGGTGTTTTTTCTACATTATAGCGTATCTGTAGTGCTACCCTTCAGAATGCTTTGCAACACTTTTAAAAGCAGTTGAGTCACACTGAATCAACATTAGCTGACTTATGCCTGTCTCTATGACAACAATCTTTCATAACCTTCAAGGAGAGCTTTTTGTCCTTTTTCCTTTAAAGTTTATGTACAAATTTCATAGTCATTGACATTGAGTGTCTGTTTCATTCTGGTGTGCACATAGTCTTACTCGTAAAATCTCTTTTGTTGTAGATGGACTTCCATACAGATTGTTTTTCAGGGTTAAATTCTATTCTTCAGAGCCCAATAACCTCCACGAAGAATTCACCAGGTAAACAACAGTAGTCATACAGTTACAACTGTCTTGGAACGCTCTTAAATTAATCAAACTGACTTTTTTAAAGGAATAATTCACCCAAAATTATTATCATTAATCACCACCATTTTTTTCAAAAACATAAGATGTTTGTATGTTGTATTAATGCATGTCTCCACAATGTCCTTTTCATCTCCACATAACGAAGTGAATGAAAATTGCAGCTATAAAGCCCTAAAATGACAATAAGTTGCTATACAAATATAGTAAATGTGGTCTATATGGTTCATGCACTATACCGTCTTCTGAAGTAACTTAGTTAAAATATAAAGATTCAGAAGACTTAAATACAAGTACAATTTTTATTATTTTTTTTTTTTACATTTTTATTTTGGGTGAATTCTTTTTAAATGTATTAGAGGTGCACTCAGAGTTAATCTTTAAAAACACTTTATTTAACAATATTATAAACTTTTTCCCGACATCAGTCTACACTTCATACATAATAATGGCAAAGCTGGATGATATGCAATGATTCCATTGCATAAGTATTCATCTGGGACAGTTGAAATTTAGCTCAGGAGCATTTATATTGCTTGTAGATGTTACTATACTTCGAGTGAAGTTAACCTGTGGCAGACTCAGTTGAATGGGTATGATTTGGAAAGGCACATACGTCCTAATAATGTCTGAACAGCTGAAAATGCATATCAGAGCAAAAACCAAGCCCTGAGGTTTAAAAAAAAAAAACTGTAGAGCTCAGAAACAGGATTGCATCCAGCCACATCTGAGGAAGAGTTCAGAAAAATCTTGCTGCATTGAAAAGTCACAGTCTTAGTGTGAAGAAGTGTGAAACAACCAGGACTCTTCCTAGAGCTGGCCTCCTGGCCAAACTGAGCAATTCATGGAAAACTGCTTTGGTTAGTTGAGCTCCATGACCATGTGTAAAAACCTACAGAAGAAACCTCTTATCTGATCTTATGGAGCTCAATCTTCTCCTCAGTAAAGACATATGAAAACACTTGCAATTAGCAAAAAAGCACCTACAGAACTGTCAGGCCCCGTTTAGACTAGTGTATTTTCGTTTTAAAAAAGCATATTAAAATGAAAACGATCCCTGTTTACACTGGCGTTTCCACTTCCATTTCAGAAATGATCTTTGTTTACACTACACAACTTAAAATGCATGTCACATTACCATTCATGCAGGTACAACCGTAGATATGGAAGGTAGATTCCCTGTTATTTAGATGTTGGACATGTCTGTGTGCTTGGAGCAATCGAATGGCGAATCTGCCAACACATATCTATGGGTACAACAATGAGCGTGAAGTTATTGTTTACACGGTCATCAAGGATATGTAGAGCGAATGTGAAAAGCCACGCCATCGTTTTCCAAAGTCTACATTTTGCTCCATTTACAATGAAACACAACCCCAGAGTTTTCGAACTAAATCAGGGTCTGCAGCATTTTCAAAAGTAGCATAAACCATAGGCATAACCATAGAAAAAGGTATGTGTTTAAAAACAAAAATGCATTACTGTAAACGGATTCTCTGGCCTGAACCTTAATTCCAAGCATCTTGTTTGAAGGAAACCAGGCACTGCTCATCTCCTGCAGAGTACCTTCTCAAAGGGAAAGTGTGCTGGTAGCAGTCTCATGCTGCGGGACTGTTTTTCAGCGGCAGGGACTGAGGGGCTCAACAGAGTAGAAGAAAAGCTTAATGAAAACCCAGTCCAGAGCATTCAGAACCTCAGATTGGGCGGAAGGTTCACCAGGACAATAACCCTAAGCACAGTAATAGTGGCTTTTATACAACTCTCTCAATGTCCTTGAGTGGCCTAGCCAGACATTGGCTTGAACCCAATCAAATATTTCTGGACAAACCTGAAATTTCGCATCTGCCCCATCCAACCTTACAGTGCTTGAGAGGTGAGGTGAGCAGAAGAATTGCATAGAATTGCTCATTGCTGATGAGCAAAGCTTGTCGCAGCATACCCAAAAAGACTTGGACTTGAAAAAGGCTATAAAGGTGCTGCAACTAAGAACTGAGTTATGCAATATACTTATTTGAAGTTGTGACGGTTCTGTTTTTGCTTTGTCATTATGGTGTATGACATGTAGATTGATGTGAAATACAGTAATATAAAAATATTTTAACATAACAAAAAAATAAATAAATAAGGGGTATGAATACTTTTGGAAGGCACTATATGTACAGTGACAAATTTGCACTATGATATGACGTTTATGTTTATGTAACCTTTTTTTGCAGGTATCTCTTCGTACTGCAACTTAGACAAGACATACTGTCCGGCAAGTAAGAAATTACGCTTACCTCACAGCTAGACACACACAAACATGCACACACAGTGGAAAAATAGAGAGCCTTTCATATCCTCCTTTTTGCCCTTTGTCACACCTCTGACCCTCCCTCTGTAACGTGCAGACACAGCGAGGCAGGGTTTCTACCAGGGTCCAATAAAAGCTCTGTTTCAGTGTGTATAATCTGGGTCTGGTCTCCTGGGTGCTGCTCTGCTCCTTTTTAATAAAAGAAACTCCAATGAGAACCAACACACAGCTTCTAATTTAAGAGCACAGATACGCTCCGACACACTTTCCCACACAGGGGGCACACACTTTCTTACATAAACATGGGGTCTCGTCATCTCACATTTTACAAAAGGATTTTGACCATTGTTTGATAACTATGCAGTTGACTGCTTTGAAAGTTGCCTTTTGTATGCCGCAAACACATTTATTGGCTGTTTCAAGGGTCATTAAGTCTCTTTTCTTCCCTGAGCAGGTTAAAATGTCCGTATGATGTGGCTGTTGAGCTTGGGGCTTATTGCTTACAAAGTGAGTTCTATGTGTTTTATGGGCACTTTGCACTTTTTTTTTCCCCATGTATTTGCATATTTACAGTGGATTTTTGCCTTTTCATTTCCATTTGCTTCTATTTCACGTGTTAATAGGTGAGCTTGGGGACTGTGATCCATTAGAACACTCAATAGCGTTGGTATCAGAGTTTCGCTTTTCACCCAAACAGTCAGAGATAATGGAGGCAGACATCTACCGCAAATGGGCTGAGTGCAGGTAATTCTTATTCCCAATTTAAAAAAAGATTTTTCAAAAGAGGGCTTTTCTATTTATATATAACCGTTTGTTTAATGGAAAGTTTCCACATGTTAAAGGCACTGATGGCAATAAAGAACCTGCATTCTTTAGAGTGAACTTTACACTGTAAAAAAAAATCTGTAAAATTTACGGCCAAAAACGGCAGCTGTGGTTGCTGGATTAAAACTGTAAAAAAAAAAAAGGTAACAATATTTTTAGGTTTATGGTTAAATTTACAGTTAAATACCATATATTCTGATAACAAACCATAATAACTGATATAATGTTAATATACCAACCTATTAAATTAGTGACATCTATTTTGTACCTTTTGAAATACACTGATAACCCCCAAAAGCATATGGTGATGAGAAAGTCACATATTGAACTAAAGGCCATCTCAAGCAGCTTTTAAACAGAAACATATATAGGTGTTCACACAGTCATTCACACAAACACTAAACCCCATCTTGGTAAGAATTATTAAACTGAAATATACAATAAACATTATTTAACAACATTACATCTAACATACAACCCTATTAAACATAACCGATAAGAAAAAACAATAGTTATTTCAAAGAAAAAACGTAAAAATGCAATGCAGAGAATTCTGGGAATGTCGGTTTACAGTGTTTCTGTGTGAATTGTACAGGAATTCACTATTAACCACAGGTTTTTACTGTAGCATCATAGTTTTTTACGGTTATTTTGTAGTGTACAGTTTGGCAGCTAACAGTACTGTATGTCTTGACATACAGGTTGGCATACAATGCAACTTGACAGAACACATTTGGGACCAGATTTACTAAACCAAATTGAAATAACGGTGTCCATGCCTTTTCAGTGTTAATTTAAGTAAATCCTGACACTGTTTTCCAATGCCAAAAGAGGGTTTGCGCTGCCACAAGCTAATATTAAATCTGATATAAGAGCACTGAACAAGCGACCACCAAATGTATTTTCACAGCCTGGTTAGGACAGAAAATATGATTAACTTTACATTTAGATTAGATTTATTGCTTGATGCTGTGTCACATTGCACCTGATTACAACACGGTGAAAATATGTGCTCGTGTGTGTTTTGAATGAAGTCCTTTAGAATGATTAAAGTGTCAGATTTGGTCTCACTTAATTAGATTTGGACACTTTCATTTGCTAGTGATAATCACACTTGAACTGTTTACATGCATTTAACATGAACTGAAAACTCGGTCTCCCTGTGGTTTTAATTAAATCCTCAGCTCTGCATTTGACCCTGTTTTAAGAGCAATCATCAAAGTCAGCGTGCTTCTGTACAAGCACGTGCTTAGCTGCAGATCATTCCCTACAGATGAGCTGTTGCATTTGTTTAAATGGGTCCGGACTGTTTGTTGATCTTGGAAATTAAATGAAACTTTATAGACCTGGGGTTTGAAAATATTCAGTGCAAGACAAAATAATGGCTTGAGTAGAATTCTTGCAGATTCTGTCAACCAATGTAGTGATTGGAGCACAGAGCAGAGAAATAATGTGCAGCAAAGCTTTGGGTGCATTTGATGGGACATATGGGAAATGCTGTCAGGCTGTACATGAGGGAGTTGATGTAGTCTGGCCATAAAATGACAGGTCACTGGACAGAGTTGAACTAGGAGGTATGGTGTTCATTACTGCTCATGACTTTGAATGTTCACCAGTATGTCTCTCTACAGGGGAATGAGTCCTTCTCAGGCTGAGCTGAATTTCCTGAATAAGTGCAAGTGGCTGGAGATGTATGGAGTAGACATGCACTTTGTGAAGGTGAGACCACTCCCTTTAGTTAATTTACATCCTTCCAGTACTTGAACTTGGAATTTTTTACCCTGTTCCTTCACAACAGGAGAATCAAGGGCTCTATAATAATACTGCACTTTAAAAATAAAATATTAGACTATATTATACCTCTTATTACAGACATTTTATATCAGTATTATCCTTCTTAAAAGCTGTGTTTGTGTCACAATTTAAAAAGGTGGTCAGATCTTTATCTTTCCTTGCTTTCGGGGGTTGCTGTTTATTTATATGGAATAGGAAGAAGCCTGGACTAAACCTTTCAAACTTGTATCTTTCTCGTTCTTTGGGGGGCCTAAGACCAGCCAAATGTCAGAAAATGACAATTGGCCTGTTGGCTCAGATTCATAACCAAATGGCTCAAACAGGTCCCTAAATCTATTTGGCTTGATTTTAGAGGATTTACAGTTACCTTGCCCTCTACAAAATCTGTTATCTGATCTGAAAATCTGTTATTAAAGGGATAGTTCACCCAAACATTCAAATTCTGTCATTAATTACTTACCCTCATCTCAATTTAAACTAAATAACATAACTTATTTAACAATTCCTCTCTTCTGCCATTTTGGAGAGTTACCCAGAATTTATATTTGGGTGATCTAACTCTTTAAGGCATTATTTGAAAACAAAATTTTATGTAATGCATTAAATGGAAGAGAAATAGCAGGACTGGCTTGTCGTCTTCACTAACCCCCATTTACAAAAACCTAGTTGCCCAGTCTTTTCAATTGTGGGATATGCAGACTTGGTGATTTGTCTAACAAAGGTTCCTTAATGTCTTTTGAAGATCTGGTTATACATTATAAGCTTCCCAGATGTAAGAATATAAGACTTCAGATTTCTTCAAATTAGGGATTTGTAAAACCAATAACTCCAGATCACATACTTTCATAATGCCTGTTGCTCATAAAAAGTGAGCAATAAATGATATTATATTGTAAAATATATTAATATCAAAAAGTTGTAATATTATTTAGTTTAAATATTATGAAGTTTAAATTATAATATTATTTCACAATGATATTTTTGCCCAAATAAATTATTATTTCTAACATAAAAAAAAACACCCCAAACCTTTGAACGGTAGTATATGTACCTGTTCAGCTGTGTGAAAATGCTTTAAACATATGTGCAGGGACGGGATGGAGGAGAATATGCTCTGGGACTCACACCAACCGGAATCCTTGTTTTTGAGGGATCCATCAAAATTGGTCTCTTCTTTTGGTGAGATTCACAGATACACTCTAGTTTTTGGACCAGTAGCTGACCTTTAACTCTTCAGTCATGGCTGATATTTTCCATTTCAACATACTTTATGTAATTATTATTTCCATTCAGGCCTAAGATAACCCGTCTTGACTTCAGGAAGAACCGACTGACATTAGTGGTTGTGGAGGATGATGAGAAGGTAAGTGTTACATACACAAAATTGCACTCACTTATCTGTGCCCCCATTATAGATGTTCCTTTATATCAGGGGCCTTCAGCCTTGGTTGATAAGCTGTTAAAATAATCACTACTGCTGTGATGTCATACTTGTACAACACATTTCAATTGTGCATTTCTATTTAAGCTGAACTATCGCTTCGTTCATGCTGACTTCATATTTTACTTTCTTTTTTATTTTATTTTATTTTTTGCAAATTTATAAAGGGTTAGTTCACATAAACATTAGCCCATGATTTACACACCATCAAGGCATCCTTTTTTCAGAAGAATCCAATCAAAGTTATATTAAATATTGTCCTGGCTCTTCCATGCTTCATAATTGCAGTAGGTGGGTGTTTTTGTTCAACAGTCCAAAAGTCAGAAGTCCAAAAAAGCGCATCAATCCATTATAAAAAGTGCACATACGGCTCAGGGGGCTGATTAAAGGCCTCCTATAGCATTAAAAAACAGCTTGTGTGTAGCGCATGCGCTGGTAAGAAGCAGATGTGCAGAGGAGAGAGCAAAACAAGACAGTACAAAAGTACAAAACGAGGATTTGTAAAGAGAAAATTATGAAGGATTTGAGTATAGTTCAAGTCAAAACCATTTATAATGTTTTAAATATGGATATTATTTCTTACAAATGCATCAATTTGCTACAGAAGACAAACCAGTCTATAATTGTAATAATAAAATACAGTTGTAAAACTTTCCAAAATGAATGAATAAATTGGAAAACCCTATGCTCGCTCTATATTGTGAAGGGCTCTTAAACTTAAAACACCTGTATATTTGTGGGTGCAGGGCCGAGAGCAGGAGCACACGTTTGTGTTTCAGCTTTCAAGTTCTCAGGAGTGTAAGCACTTATGGAAGTGTGCAGTTGAGAGCCACTCCTTCTTCCGGCTCAGACAGCCAACCCACAACTACAGAAACCGCAGTGACTTCACACGCCTCGGCTCAAGGTTCAGATTCAGGTACATACACACGTACACCTAATCTGCCAACGTAATTACACTGTCAACCTTTGTTAAGTGCCATGCTGTTTGTGTTTACAGTGGAAGGACTGAATATCAGGCTACACATAGCGGTAAAGTCAGGAGAGCAAGCACTTTTGAGAGACGACCAAGTAAAAGATATCCATCACGAGCCCAGTCGATGGTCAAGGGTAGGTCTGTGTGCCGTATACCATCTCTCCTTTCAATAATCAACCTAATGCATTTCTGACATGCTTAATCTCTGTGTCTGCCCCACATCTGACCCTAAAACCTTTAAATGCTGCTTTAATACAAGGGCCACATCATTCACATATGTCATGTTTATATGAATGCGCTTGTCTTCCGCAGCCATAACTCCAGCAAAACATCCACATCTAAGGTAAAACCACACAAAAACAATTATGAGCACTCAGATATAAAAACATACTTATTTAATTATTTTTGTCGTGCTCGCGTAATAAATTTTTTTACATTTTTGTACTGGTTGTGATTGAGTAATGAAAGATTCTCTGTCCTTTCTGTAGTGCACAGACCAGCCCTGAGCCAAGCTTAACACCGGTACTCTTTCTATCTCTATCTCTATATATATATATATATATATAATTAGCATATTGGTATAAAGTTCATTATTTTCTGTAATGTACTGATAAACATTAGACTTTCATATATTTTAGATTCATTACACACAACTGA
>JAUMHQ010000076.1:11224743-11246839 GCA_032361165.1 Enteromius paludinosus
AAAGAGTTGGAACCGTAATAAACTGAACTCATTTGATTTTGCTAATTAAAATGCAACCTTTATGCCAGTGGATCTCAACCAGATGGGCCGCAGGGTGACTTAACTGGATAGCTCAACCAAAAAAGAGCTTTCTGACCCTTCATAGACAATAATGTTGAAGCACTTGGACTATTTTAATGATGTCCTTACTATGTTTCTAGGCCTGGGAACATTTAGGTTACATTGCTATCTATGGAGGATCAGAAAACTCTTGGATTTCATCAACGAGATCCTAATTTGTGTTCCAAAGATATAATTTTTTTTTTTTTTTTTTTTTATGCGTAATTTCATATTTTTTTACATTATTTGGATCCATTTTATTCTTACTAAGATAGCACACAAATATTGTCAAAACTTTGTGTATAACATTTTAGTGAGACAAAAATGAATGAATGTGACATGACGAAATATTGAATTTACAGAATTCCTTTTTTTTGTTTTTTACTAACGATTAGTCAAGGTATTTTGCCAAATAATTAAAGGGTGTGGTCCTGACTGAACCTAATCCAGTTACAATGAGGGCTTTACACTTTTAAAGCCCTTTCAAGTCCTGTTCATTGTTTGTCATCAGAGGCTCATGAAGTCATTTCACCAAACAAACAATGAACAATATATAATGAGTAGCCATCTCGAAAGCCCACCCTAGATCAACCTGCCAATAAATGAGTCGTCTTGCAGCCAGTTTGAGAAGGTCTCTGCAGTCACAATTACAAATCTCTCTCATGTGAATGTTATGTGTATTATTTCTTTTAAATGTGTCAAAATATTTTGCTCTGTGTACAGAAGAAATTTCAGTTTAGAAGAATAAATGTATTTCTATTCAAATATCTATCCCAAACTTCATCTCACGCTCGAAGCATGCAGCAGACCATAACCCAAAACTGTCAATAACTGACATTTTAATTCAGCAACAAGTCAAGTATGTTCCTCCACCCTTCAACACATATAAGTACACAGCCACAGGCATTCAGATGCCTTAAACCGGACTGAACCTGTGGCATGTGAGGCTTTTACGTGTGCCGCTATTGGTTGTTAAGACTATCTTCAACCAAAGAAAGAAAGAAATCTAAACTAAATCAAACAGAAAGTGGATTTCCATAACACCCCGAAGTACATATGACATTTATGATGTGGATTAAAATTTTGTGCACATTTAAGATTTAAAAAAGATTGCACTAAATCACCTCAAATGAAAGCCCTCCATTCCCCTGCTGTGGTAAAGCATCTGACAAACTCAGATCTGAATTGAATTACAAAAAAAAAACATTCACCCACCCAGATTCCTACTGCTCCCGATGCCCATTCCTGCCTGGGCAGGAGAATGGACAGGACACCCACCATGAATGAATAAGTGAATGAATGAAAGAAAGGGGAAAAAACAGGAAGGCGTGAAGCGCCACCTACCCGCACACACAGCTGAGAGAAGCAGCACCAGAGCCCAGCGGCACTTACGTCGTAACTTACATGGTGGCGGCGAGAGGCCGCTCCTGTTGAGCGTGCCCCCCATGAGCACGATGTTCATCTCCTGAGCGGAGCACGCAAACACCTCCACGTAACGCTCCTTCATGCTGCGCTTGTGGCAGTGCTGGGCCGCCAGGAACGCCCGGTCAGCTGAACGCATCTGGATAAAAGCATCACCCGACGGACGACCCTTAAATAAAAAAAAACTGACTTTGTGAACTCACTTTAAAGAAAAAAGACAACCAAACAAGTCCATTTAACAAGAGAGCAAGACGTGTTTCCACTTCACATTGTTAATCAAACAACTAAACGTGTCTTAGCATCTTTCGCTAGGAGCATCTAGTTTGTCTTGTTAACAGTTGGGTGGGGAACAGAAAACTGATTCTTATCCATAATGAGGATGTACTAAAACACTTTGTTTTCTGCACTACTTAATCAATGGAGCTGCATTACTGCATTATCTACAGCAGCAAAAATGCACTTATGATCCAGTTTAAAAACAGTGCAACCACTGCAGTTTAACTCCCAAAAACAATCTTATGGGTTTTTTTTTTTTCAATCAAAAGCATACAGTGCAAAACAGTCCAATTTGTTCTACAGTCCAATACCTGAATAAACAATGCTCAGAACAAAGGAAATACATACAGTAATACTACAATCAGTGTAGTTACTGACAAGTGTTTTGACCGACATGTTTTATTAAAGAAATAATGGAATTAAATGTTGTTACTGTTTTTTCAGTGTTGTTGTTTAATATATAGTTCATTCAATATAATCATTGGATTGCATAGAAATGAAGTTGTGTACAAAGCACTTTGCATGATTTGTTTTAAATTCAAATGACTTTCCCCCCCAAAATATTACCAAATATTAATTCAAATGTTTAGGGGTTAGAAAGGATTGTTTCATAAATTAACACTTTATTCAATGAGGATGCATTTAAAAAGTGACATGTAAAGACTTTTACATTGTTAAATATGCTATATTCAATAAATGCTGTTCCTTTAAACTCAGAAAAATGTATCCGTTTTACTAAATTGCTAATCATAATTCATGTTTCTTGAACACCGAATCAGCATGTTAGAATGATTTGCAATCACAGGAATATAACATTTCAGTATTAAAATACAAAAGTTTTTTTCAAGCTAACTTGCTGGATTGTATATAAAAAAAAGCGGTCTGTGTGGAAACATTTGTTTAGTCTATCCTATTCTCAAATACAGTTCTCCTCAGCATGCTTTGAGATATTGTAAGGGCCGAGGCATGACACAAACACATCATAAAGGAATGAAGAAACACAAGTCCTGACAGAAGCTGTGATTAACCACGCTTTTTTTTTTTATGGAGCAGTTGAGCCAAGGGGGAAAACTCCCTGACAGAACACATTCTGAACTGCATAGGTGTGTTTATTTTGATACTGGCTGAACTTCATATGAACGCTATAGTTTATATGCATATAAGTGGTATCGTTACCTGCTGATTAAGCACCATATGCACTCCATGTGGCTTGATGTCAGCGGTATATTCCCCCAAGAAAACCAATATGTCCTGGATGGTGGCATCATACGGCAGACCCCTCAGTCTCACGCAGTCCCGCACACCTGTCACCGCCGCCGGTTGGGGCACGAATGTGGGGGGTGGCACAACAGACAGGATAGGGGAAGGGGCCACGGGAATCAATGGGGCCGATGAGTATCTGTTCAGTACCTGACACACAAATGCTGGAGTTATATGACTGGCAATGCACATCATCGAAAAGACTTCTGCCTGTTTAAAGCTCCAGGTGCGGAGATGACGGATAAACTGTTCTCTACCTGCAGTTACTGATACTGTTTACCACCATGCAAACACACTTTGGTGTGTCTGTATCCTTAAATGCCCTTATATATGGAGACAACTTGCCCACTCTGTGTTGGTTTTATATTTGATGGAACTGTACCAGATCAGGTCTATGAATCCATGAACTTCCTGTTTGAGCAAGTCAAACCATCACTTTCAGTTTAGCATTAAAAACCTACAGCAGATTTTTTTTTTTCTATGTAAGATGAAAATAAATCTGCAATCCCTCCGATAGCAAAAAAAAAACACCAAGCTTTTTATAGTGTTAAAGGTAAAAAATAAAACAATTACAAATCAGTTCTACATCAGTTATTAGACTGTTTAACAATTACTGGTTGTAAAAGCAAGCTGTTTAATTCAAATTTGAAACAGGTACATGAGCAAAACAGGTTGATGTTTGCTGTGTGAGAGATTCAATATGCTTGGTTTCCTTTTATGTCAAACAAAAGTTCAGTCTTTTGGCATTATTGATGTGGTTATTCAGTCATAAGTATTCTGTTTATTAAAGAACCCAAAAACCAGTCAATTAATAATACAAGGCATAATGGTATTGCCCAAATGACACACTCTTATAAAACCAAAACCCGGCTGTTGGTGAACAACACAGCTGAGCTAGTCAAACAAACATGACGTCTGCTCAAAACAGGTTAAAGCGAGTTCAACCCCTTGCTATGATTGAGTAGTTTTGGTCTGATATATATGATGACAGCTAAATATTAACACAGAGGAATTCCAAGTAATTCTACCAAATTAGAAACAATGAAATTTTAAAGGTTTTGCATTGCAGAACGAGAGGACTAGAAGAGAGCTTTTATGACAGCTTTGAAAAGCTAATCCTTTACCAATTGCCGAGCTGAGTGTTTGTTCAGCGAACCGGGTCGTTCTGATAGATTACATGCTTGTACACACACTCACACACCCAAACATCTCACTTTAAACACACTCCACACCACTGATGTTTTCAAATCAAACAGGAAGTGCAGCTCTCACCTGTTGCACCTCAGCCGCAGTGCTCTTGAACAGCTCTATGTATCTCTTGCCCAAGATGTCCTTGTGTTTTTTCAGTGCGTTATGAGCATGCTCCTCGCAGGAGAACAGGACAAACGCGTCCCCAGTGGGCCTGCCATCGGGAAAACGCACAAACAGAATGCCTTCGCTGCCGTCTGTCACAGGACACGCGGGAGAGAAGAACTGCAGCACCTGCTCTGCGGTGGCGGTGAACGGAAGCCCACGCATGCGTACGATAACCTGATTCTCCCTCGACAGAAATTTGGCCACTTCATTAGAGGTACCTGTCAGTCAAACATCGACACATGAGCCGCTCAACGTGAAGCTAAAATACCCAAAACATACTCAAACCAATGCAAATAAATAACCCTGACAGAACACAAACTCAGGAAACGGTTCTCGGTTCCCAACCCTGTTCACACACATGTAAACTCAAGCTCAAAAAAAGTCTTTTTACCTCCTGCAATCTTCAGGAAGTCTTCACCTGTAGCCTTGTAAACCTGCAACACAAAATAATGCATCGTTTTGAATTTCCATGCAATTCCACTGCAATTAAAAAACTTTTTTTTCATCAGGGCACCGGAACAGATTGAAATTGTATTCATATTATGTATTTAAATATCACTCTACTTAATATTACACTATACTTAATATTTAAGCTTGTGTGTGTACCTCAATGTATCTGGTGCCCATGTGATGCTTGTGTCTCTGCAGGGCCAAATCCCTGTGCTCCTCACTCTCAAACCTCACTAGTGCCTCTCCGTTCCTCCTGCCCTGAGCATTCAGACACAACGCAGCGCCTCCTCTACACACACAAACACGCACACACGCAGTCATTCATTAGAAACACCGGCATTGTGCACAGACTGAATGATAATCATTTATTAATAAGTGCTGGCTGTGGGTGGTTTGCAGTTTATGTGTGCATACTTAGCGATGTTGAGACCCCTGAAGAATCGGGCGATGTCCTGGTCTGAGGATTGCCATGGAAGACCCCGAGCTCTGATCACCGTGTTATCATCCACCCTCTCCATCTTACTGCTATACACATACATGCACGCAATTTAAACAATGCGTCACACAAGCTTATACTAGTAGCAAGGCAAAAGTTAATAGCAAGTAACTTTTTGTTTCTAGTAAATGTGTTCTTGGCGAGTACACTCTGCATTATTTTAATCAGCTGAATAAAAATAAAAGCTTCAATATCTCAACAGTTTAACATTAGTGTACCAGTAATAGTTATTACATGTTTATTAGTGAATAAGACAGCATTAACTGTGAAAAATGTATAATAATTATAAGAAGTATAATCATGATAGAAAATCCCATCCTTTGGGAATCATTTTGTTTGAGTTGAGCTTGGCTAAAAATAATAATAGTTAGAAGACAGCTGCAGACTTGTTTGTTAGTTTAGTTGAAATAAGAAACAGCTCTTACCAAGTGCCAGTCTCAAACTTGTCATTCACTTTTTCTGGGAAGGAGAACTGGTGGCCTATGCAGACAAATACAGCAGGTTCATACAAAAACACTTGTGAATATTGCATTCATGTCTTCAGACAAAAATATGCGAGTTGTAATGACTTACAGGCAGGCTCCGAGATAAGTGCTAAAACAATTTCTGACATCTGCTGAACCTTGTGAGCAGCGAAAGCGTGAAGAGAAGAATCTACATCCACATTTAGGTCTGATCGCAGCCACAGTCAAGGAATACAGCGTCTGTGTTTAGTGTAACTGGTGATAATTACCATTTAATGACACAGTAAAGATGCAAAGAACAACTAGCACAGGGTTTATGAATGCATAAGGACCGCTGAAACCCTGCAGTCTTCCATAAAGGCACAATAGCAACATGGAGGGAGAGAATGACTTTCAATTAACCTTCCTTACTGCGTAGAGGGCTGTGCTATTGCATTGTGTGTGTTTGACTGTGTGTGCGTGTATTAAGACGTTACAGTGTAGGTGTGGCAGGTTAAGCTTGTTGGCTAAACACTCTTGGCTTTCTCTTGCTGGCTCAATTGAGCCCACACTATTGTGAGTCTATTTGCATTTCAAAACCTTGGGATCCTGCAGCCAACACCCTGTTACCTATCTTTCCCTCTCGTGCACACTCAAATACAACTTCCTCACACTGCTTGTCAAGAGTTATCAACTAATGCGTAATAATCTACTCTCATCCACTTAAGTCTTACAAAAACACACAAAAACATGTCGTGACCTTTTTTTTAAGGATACAGTCAGCCATGACCTGAAGATTCAAGTCTTTTAACTCCCCTTCTGATGGAAATTTGTTCTTGAACTCTTTCCGCAGGTCAAAGAATGAGAAGAAACACTCAGGCAACAAAATATTCTAAAAAAGCACAAAAGCAAGCGGTCAAGAAAACACATTTGCACTTATAAATAAATAATCAGTTGCAGTATTTAGAGTTTAACACCTTGCTGGAAGCCTCAGGATGGAGGACTTGACGAATATGCAGCTGTCCATCCGTGCAGACGTAGAAGGTGTTTCCTGCACCTGCGTCCACTTCTGCACATAACCTCTGATTCAACTGCACACACACATGGACACTCTTGAGTAAACGCCGCTTTTATTTGCTACTTAATACATACCCACAAGGCTGCTTGTGCAAATATCAATCCACGAGCGGTTAAATAATGTGTTTAATAGTGTGTAGAGATATGCCACTAAATGGAGTACAGACAGACCCTCCCTCAAAGAAAATAAAAAAAGTACGTTTAACTTACTTTGAAAGGACGCACTCTCAAATGCAAACACCCTTATGTATTTTGAAATATAAGTTCTAAATAAGATGAATGCCAGCCTGTCAGAACAGATGATATGAGGATGATCACCTGTTCGATGGCCTCTTCAAGCGGTTCAGCTTCTGTCAAGGTCTCCTCGGCGAGTCCACTCAGCTCCTGACACTCCTCAGAGAGCTCAATGTGATCTGGTTTGACTAGCAATTCATTTACCTCACCAGCCTAAATGTGGAAAGCAGATGAATGCTCACTGCCAATATATAGATTTACATAGGCAAATCAATAAATGGATGTATGAATTGATAAATAGCAGGGGAATATATTTGGATTTATATTGACACAGCCTTACATTTGACATTTTAAATATCTGACATGTATAAATAATGAAATTTTTTCTCTCTCTCACTTCTTCAACCGAATGACTTACAAAAGCACATAGATAGATAGATGAACGTGAATAAATAAATACATAAATATATTTTGTCCCTGTAATATTTGTGCTTTTACGTCTTAATTTATATATATAAATGACATACATTAACGAAAATGTACTCTCTCTCTCTCTAACCCCCACCAGAATTATTACACACACAGCAACGCACGCACGCACGCACACACACACACCAACGCATAACGCATACACACCATCATGGGGAAATATGAAATTACCTTTTTGGTCGCTAAATCCACAACCTGCCAAACCAACTGTACAATTTCCTTCTCATCTGATCCCAATTGGTCCCCACTTGCGCCAGATGTGGTGGTGAATAAAAGCACCAAATAATCTGGATTAACCGTCATTTTTAAGAAGGAAAAAAAAAACTATTGTCACACCACCCCGATAGCAAAAGCAAAACCCTAGAGATCAACTCCAGGTGACAGAGAAGCGAAGAGCCCTGTGACCCCACACCTACGGACAGATCAGTGCCGGGTTCGGACTCGCCTCGATGTGTCCCTTTGGCCTTTCAATTGCGTGAGAATCGATGCAAACAAGTCCGAAACCCTTGGCTCTGCTCCGCAATGGCTGCTTGGATCGCGCTGGTTTTGTGTGCGCCCTACCTGGCCACCGCCCACGTGACACAGGTAATAGATACCTGCCCAAGAGAAAGCCCTCCTACCGCTCCTGAGAAACAAGGACGTGGCATGGCACGCCAAAAACGCGCTCGTGCTACATGATGTGAGGGAATTCAGGATCTGTTTTTTTTTTTTACACGTTTACACAGTCTACTAATAAAATAATCCAGCGTTAACACCTGCTCACCTGCCTTCAAACGCGAACAGGACGTAGGCTAATGTGTAAAAAAAATAAATGACTCAATGCCTTTCACTGTAGTCTAGTATCGTAGCCTACTAACTTAACTAAATTAGCCTGACCAAACAAATCCCTAGACTTAAAATGTATCTGAACCATTATATGACCATGTTATAAGTCAATGTTTCGACAATAAGAATACACACAAGTAAACACAAGTGTAGGCCTATAGGCTACTGTTAGGCCACTCAGTCCTTCAGATACATTGAAGGTCAGTTTATTAGGTAGCAAATGCAACAAAAGCAAAACAGCATTGTTTAAATGGAATAATTACATATTTGTTCACTTAAGGTGAAAAAAAATCAAGTGAACCTCTGTTCTTTATGACATAAACAGAAAGTATTTGTGTAAACAACTCTTGCGCAACCACCTCTTGCACCTCCAGCAGTACTACTGAGTCTGTTAGATGTCACAACACGCAGATCACCAAAGGACTTTATTTATTTACATTTTGTGTCATTTGATTACCTTTAGCAGTGTTTTCTGACATTCTTAGCACCTATTGTTGGATTCTTTTAGATCGTTAATAGAACGAGGATGAATTACTTTAACCTGTTACTTTTCTTCTGTCATTTCTGTGCATTAATCATTCAGGGATTTCCAGTATCTAATAATCCTTTTTAATAATGTGCTGTGCAAAAGCTTTATGAAAGAGCGATAGGCCTAACTGAGGTTAATCCAGAAAAGGATTATGCGTTTCGGCCAGTTCCACAGACAGGTCTTAGAATTAGGTCATAGTTAGGACATTTAAGTAATTTTTTATAAACATACCTTATAAAAAAAGCATTACTGGTGTGCATCTTAAGATAAAACAAAGGCACTGACATGTTTTAAGATCAGTCGGTGCATGTCTCTTTCAGTTAAAACAGCTTAGATTTACATTTAGTTTAGGACTAGTGTGTAAATGTGTAAAATAGAAATAACCTATAAAAGAAATAATACCTATGAAACATAGGCGTTTATTATATTTTTGTGTAATCTATTTGTAATGCTTTTGGAATACACGTGCAAGATTGGACACAATGTGTACATTTGATATACAAAGCCACTATCCAAACCGCCCTGCTGAAGAAAACAATATATTATTATGCGACTTGTACTGGTTTAATGGACCCTGTGGGTTTCTACAGGTAACTGGTCACCTTCTATTGGTGTCTTGTTAAAACCAATAAATCCTAATGAAATACGTCTCAAAACACATTATAGAAAACCATTTTTGAATGGTTTTAATGGTTAAAAGTTGATTGTTTGTAATGGTGTTTGTAGTGGAAACCATTAGAATTTTCTGTGATGGTTTCTTCAGGGGTTTTTTTTCAGCAGGGCTATTAGCTTAATTAATTATTACTAAACGACGTGAATATATATATGGCTTTACTGAAATGTTTTAAAACATGTAATATGCCATTTCCAAAACCTACTGGTCTTACAACTACCAACGTTGTGACGTACGCCTTCAACTCCGGAAGTGTTTCCTTTGTCCTAATGTGACCAAGAAAGATGGCGGGGGATTCTGCAATGGAGCTGCTCTTTTTAGATACGTTCAAACATCAAAGTGCAGAGGTAAACTTGTTTTTCCATCTTCACCCGTGTCTTTGTAACCGCATGATACAGAGACTAAAGTCTAACAGACATTAAAATATCTTTCCCGCGTTCTTAAAGTGTTCATTGTAAAAACGCGCTGAGCGCCGTGAACAGTTGGTTAGCTTGCTAATTAGCATAGTAATTCATACATATTCAATTCGTTAAAGATGTAATTCACATTTTCGTTTTCGTTATTTTTAATTCAAAACAGTTACATTAAGCGACTATAGCAGAGGAAGCCTGTCGTTGTTGTTTTAACGTTACGTTAAGTTGTTCACCAGAGCAAGCAAACTCTAAACGCGTGGCTATATTTTTGTTGTTGAAGCGTATGTGTAGTTACTGTTAACAGGTAGAGTGTACTGTAATAAACCATTTGTTTATTTATTCATTAACAATAAGATGCTCGTATATTGTTGTAAAGGTATCAGTGCATGTTCAGTTACGCCACGGTTCATGTTTATGTGACAGCATCACATGTGCATGTAAACAAGGAGCTCTGTCCTGTCCTACAGACCTTTACAGAAGTAGCCAGTGGGTTAAAGTGTGTGGAGTGGGAGTCAATTGGAGTGCAGAAACCTCCTGTATTTACTAACTAGTGAATAATATTTGAATTGTATCCATTTGCGCTCATTTAACCGCTGTGGTTGTGTGAAAGGTTGTTTATGTGGTTCACAGAAAATAAAAATGCTGAAAATGTAGATGTTGTAAATGGGGTTTTTCATTGGGTCAGATTTGAAGAAATGTGCAATTGCATGGCTTGCTCACCAGTTGGTCCTCTGCAGTGAATGGGTGCCGTCAGAATGAGCGCTCAAACAGAGGATAAAAGCGTCACAGTGATCCACAAGTAATCCTCGCAACTCTAGTTAAGTGAAAAGCTGCATCTTAGTAATTAACAGTTTCAGCATTAATGCGTACACACAATGCAGCACACATTGCTTCCAGCTAAAATGTGATTGTTCCATCCATAATATTGCATTCTTCAGTGAAAAGGTTGTTTCTTCTGAAGTGAGAGAGAAATCTGCACTGATCAAGCACTTTTTATAAGTGAAAATCGTTCTTAACAAACATATTGGTGGATTTTGATGCAAGGACAACGGGAGATTGACTGATTTGATTTGATTTTATTCTCTGGAGGATTTATAGTTTATTATGGTTTATAGACTTGAAAATGGTTTAAAATTAAAATGCCTCAGTAGATTTGTGTATTTCAAACCTGCACAAACAAACATTCATTGAACTAAAGTCACGTGGATTACATGTGAATTGTTCTGTTTTTATAAGCTGTTTGAAATTTCTTTCTGGTGGCACCCATTCACTGCAGTGGATCCATTGGTGATCAAGTGATGTAATGCTAAATGTATTTTTTTCTTAGTAGCACTTTGTTTCTGCTATGGCTTTCATGACCAATCACTTCTGATTTATCAGTTTTATTTGTTGAGCGTGTCTGATCATCACATCATCCAGAAATTTAAACTGAGAGCAAGTGGAAAGTTGCCATTCATAACGTTGACAGCGCGTACATTGACCTGTCTAAATCAATGTGCTCGAATTATGAGAGATACAGCCTCATAAGGTTATAAAATTGCAAAGCAGAATTGAGTAATTATATAAAGCTCATTTTTAGTTTTTAACTTTTTTGTTTGTTTGTTTTAATATAAGCCTTTATCTGAGAATCTCTTCACATGCAATTTCTCCTCGTTCCAGCGTTTAACCTAGTATCCTGTTAGTAAAGTCTGGAAACAGATCTCTTGTCCTGGAATTTGTCTTCTTAGGGTGTGTATCTGTGTGTGTGTTTGATTGGTGCTTTTGTATTGTTGCAGTGATCTGCCACCCCACAGGTGTATTCCAACAGCTCTGTAAAAACAGGTCGGACAGGCCTGTTGCCCTATGACAGTTTGTTGAGAAAAGGACTATATACACCATTCAACCATTTTAGATTCAATAAGTACTTCGGAGAATGCTTTTGTGTTTTCAAATACCTTGAACCATAGGAATCCTAATTCCAAGACTTTAACAGATGAATAAGCCTGACTGTTTTTCTGGTTGGCTGCTCAGTCAGGGTGTGTCTCTGAGAAATCTGGCCTCTGTATCAGGCTCTATTTGTCTTAACAGTTTATCCCTGTCTTCATAAGTAACCTTGATAACATTTTTCAATGTCTGTCCTCTTGCAAGTTGACAAATGTGGACGTTGTGCGGTTTCCTTACGGTGTCCTGATCACAGAAGTGCGAGTCATTCCCCCTGGCATCAAAGCACACAGCAACCTGCCTGACAGCAGAGCATTTGGGTGAGAGAATGCATACACTGCATACATTCACACACACACACACACACACACACTCTTGTCTAAAAGTACAGAAAGAAATGAAATGGTCTATAAAGAATCACACAACTACTACGGAATTCCTTTACACAGGTGCCATACACATCACATGACCATCATTGGGATAGGATGGTTCACTGGTCATCCAACAACCAGCTAGTCCTATTTCTGGACGTTTATATGTATTATCTTTCCGAATAGAGAGTTAATATAAAAGAATTGATTTAAAATAAAAAGAAATGTCTTCACTGGCACTTTTGAACAATTTAATGCTACCTTGCTGAGTAAAAGTAGTAATTTCGTAAAAAAATTAAACGGTAGTGAAAATATATCACATTCAGACTACCAAGTGAACAGTCTTCTTGCACATCCGTAATTTTCACTCCATGCTTTGTGACCGTTAACAGCATTTCTACCATGGTTATAGTGTGTACAAACTATCCCAGTGCTTCTGTAGTGCACAATAGGACATGAGTAATGCTATGGTGTCCTCAGAAGTGAGATGGCTGGAGGACATTTGAGGGAATTGGAAAAGGTTTCTGTGGTCGCTATTGTTCCTTTTTTAAAAACAGATCCACCACACCCCCTATTCTCTGACCACTCTCAGCTTTTCCCATGATCTCATCCCTCATCCCACTTGTCTCCGTACCTGTTAAGAGAACAATGAGAGAAATGGGAAGTTTGATTTTTATAGGACAGACTATAAAAAAAACTATTCTTTATTCTGTTCTTATAAAATGTTAAATATTATCAATAAATCTGTATAGAAAAAAGGCATTTTTAAAAAGATTTCTGTAGGCTAACTGATTTACAGGAAGTTTGATTTGACAGAAAATAGCTGCTAATGGCAAATAGTGGTTTCAGGTTTAAGTTTTGACGGTTACAATGCCCCTTCCTGTGTATCTTCAGGGAAACAGCCCCTCATGCATTCCAGTTGGACCTGTTCTTTAACAATGTGTCCAAACCCAACGCTCTGGTGTTTGACAGGCTGGGCAGGTACTAAATAAACTCACACACTCACACACACACACACACCTGTGTTGGACAGGCTCAGCAAGAAATACAGTATGCTGTCTCACAAATCTGCAACTGAATAGATGCATGTACTCTTTTGATTGTTCTAATCACTGATGTTGGTGTTTTTCGCACTAGCCTTGAGTATGATGAGAACAAATCAATCATCTTCAGGCCTAATGGGAAGGTAAGAGACCCCACTCTTTATAGCCCAGTATCAAATTTCTGCGTAAAAAAACTCTCACACATGCAGCGGTATGTTTGTGGTTTCTCCAAAACAGCTGACAGCAGTTTTCCTCTGCTCTGTGGATACTTAAAAAGCATTTTCTGAGATCCACAATGTATTTGCCTCTGTAATGACCTAAGCTGTCGACTCCTGCGCTTGTAAACAAATGATCCTTCATTTGTGTGTTGGACTGAGCAAGTTTTTATGCTCCTCCCCTCTAAAATCTAAGACCGTGTCCTAATTTTCATGTCTTTGTATTATTAAAGATAAACACAGATGGGTTAGTCCTGCGTGGATGGTACACATGCCTAACGTTGGCAGTGTATGGCACGGCTGAGCGCCCCCACAGCCATGAGCGGGACTCTCCCCCGCCTCCTCCACCCCCTCTGCCCCAACAGCAGCAGCTGGGATCCAAGCGGATCATTAAAACTGGTCAGCACACACATTATGTACACAAATAATGCCATGTCATTATGTCAAGCACTAAATGCGAGTGTGTTAATCTATTGTAGAGTGGGAGAATGAAGAACAGTTTAATGGCAGCCCACCGAGACCACAACCTAGAGGGCCACGGACCCCACCAGGACCACCACCTCCAGACGATGATGATGAGGAGGCTCTACCTGCACCTGGTCAATGTATGTCTGTGTGGAAAAATGAATTATTACATACAAGAGTAATCACAACTTTTCCTGATTTAAAAATAATTATATTAAATCGCATCCAAAAACAACCATTTTGTTTACATAATATATGTTTGTGTTTACTGTGTATATTTATTATGTATGTAATAAGTACACAAATGTATATTACATAACAAAAACTTTTTAATCATTTAACAGCCTTTAAATATATATATATATATATATATATATATATTAAAATATTTTTTACTTTTTCTACACAGGATTAAATAGTCCTGGAAAATGTTTTCTGTGTACTCAACTATTTGTTATTTACAAATTTTGGTTAATGGATTTTCTTAAAGGTTCTGAGCACTGACCTTCACTGTGTTGTCTTTAGGTCCAGTAAAGGTGGAGAACACAGAACAGGGAGATGATTACCTTGAGCCTGTGTCACCTGAGCGAGGCTCTCTTCCTGCAGATGAGAATTTCTCTGACGCAGAGCAGGAGGATGATGAGGGTCCAGCAGATGAGGAGGAGGATGAGCAGTCTGAGGGAAGTGAGGGGGATGAAGATGATGAAGAAGATGAAGTGGGCGAGGAGGTCACAGATGAAGATGGAGAAGGTGAGGAGTTGCAGTATTGTGAGAGTGAATAAACCAAGCTCTGGGGAAGAATGACCCAGATATGTGTGAGGGCAAAAAATGCTCCCTTAATCAAATTGAAAAATATGTGTTACGCAGTATTTTATTTGTTTGATTTATTAAATAGCAATGTGTACATTTTTGTTAATTATTTGTTTATCATTTATTTTATGTTGAGGATTTATTGCTATTTATAGGAAAAGAATACATATATACATACACACACATAATAATCTCATGGAGTAAACAATTATTGCAAATATTGTCACCCTAATAAAAAGTTCTGATTCCTGAAACTGGTGTGGAGAACATCTGTTCAGTGACATTCAGAAGAACCAATGTAGTCTTGTTTACACTCTGATTTGCTGAGACGCCCAACTTAATTAAACATTTCAACAGAGTTTGAGGTCAAGACTGAACATGCTAGATTTGCTGAGCCAATACCAGTGTATCAGATGTTCTGTTTTCTGTGTGTGAAGTGTTATGCTTTTGTATGCAGGTGATGATGGATATGAGCAGATATCCAGCGATGAGGAGGATTTGGAGAGTGGGGCTTTCAAGCTGCCTGCCTTTGACCTGGACTATACACCTGAGGACCTTGCATCACTACCAACCGTTCAGTATGATCCATACGAGCGTGAACTCCGACCCCTCCAGCACTTCACGCCACCACACGTTACACGCTATGAGGTGGAGCTGAAACGCCTCAAGACAGTAGACATCCAGGACTCAAGCTCCTTGTGGGCAGAGTCTGCAGCGAAACTCACAGAACTGTTGGAGGTCTGGGGGGAGGGGCAACGGGCAGAACGAGGGGCAGGCTGGGTAACTGCCTTAGAGGAGATCCCTGCCTTTCTACTAAAAGGGATGAGCTTCCTTTCTATTAAGGACCCTGATGGGCTGAGTGAGAAGTTGAAGCAGTTGGTCAGCTGGAGCTGTGAAGCTCTTAATTTGGACTTTGCCCTGGCACAGCCCATAGCGCTGAACTTACGCCAGCTCAAAGCAGGAACCAAACTGGCCTCTGCCTTGGCTGACTGTGGTGCACAGGCTGTGCAGAATCTGCTGGAGAAAGGGGTTGTTGGCAGTCTCCTAGGCTTGCTGTTTGCAGAACACGTTTCATCCTCACTGAAACTCAACGTGCTGCGCTCCCTCGACAGCATCATCAGTGAGCCGCAGGGTATTGAGGCCCTGCTCAGAGACCGTCACCATGACAATGATGGAACGAGTGGGTACCAGCGTCTGCTGGATCTGTTTCTATTGGACCAGACTGTGCGTGTCGCAACAGCTGGTGCAGCCATTTTACAAAAGGGACATTTTTATGAGGTTTTGACTGACCTGCAGAGGACAGCCAGCATTTGGGCTGAACGCCATCCTACTGTAGGGGAGGTGGGTGAGCGAGAGGGTAGCGAGAGTGAGAGAGAGGCCGGAGAGAGAGACAGAGAAAGCACTGAGAGGGAAGGAGATGAGAGGGAGAGGGAAACCCAGGAGGTAGAGCGGGAAAGCCCAATGGACATTGATACCTTGCTGGAATCTGCCTCTTTGTCAGAAGGTGACCTGGAAAGGCTCCAAGGTCTTCTGGAAGAACTGCTCCACCTGCTGGAAACAGCACCTCACTGTATGGTACAGCCTCCTGGGAAAGCTTTTCCCACCAGTGCCCGGATCACTGGGCCACCAGAGCGTGATGATCCCTATCCAACACTGTACAGGTCAGGACCATATGACAACAAAACAGTTGTCTTTTAAAATCAGAGGTTTTTATTATATATATATATAGACAATATTAATTGTTGTTAAAGCAGTAGTTCATCCAAAATGAAAATTTTATAATTCATTCACCCTCAGGTTGTTGCAAATCTACATTAAGATATTTATGATAAAATGAGTGCTTTCTGACCCTCCCAAATAGGGCTGGGCGATATATATCGAGTGATGTATTATGCGCATCTCATCAGTAAAGCCGGTTCTTTGATTAGAGCTAAATCTTCGTCAGCTGTTTTTAAATGCAGCGCCAGTTTATGAAGAGAGCCGTACATCACTGACAAGCTACGCGTTAGTTTCGCGGGTGATTCAATGGCGCAGCTTCTCTGTGATCTACGGCTCTGTGTATAAGCTGGCGTTCCTTTTAAAAACAGCTGGCGAAGATTTAGCGCTAATCAAAGAACCGGCTTTACTGATGAGATGCGCATAATGTATCGTTCGATACATATCGCCCAGCCCTACTCCCAAAGATGGCAAGGTACCTAGCAAAATCAAGGTCTAGGAACGTAGAAAAGATTTCGGTAAAATAATCCATGTTACATTTGAAGTTCAACCGTAATTTTATAAAGCTTTGCGAATACTTTTTGTGTGCAAATGAAAACCAAAATAACAACTTTATTCAGTAATAAATTCATCTATGAGTAATCAATGACAGAATCGTCATTTTTAGGTGAACTACCCCTTTAAAGGGGTCATATGATGTAGCTAAAAAGAACATTATTTTGTGTATTTGGTGTAATGCAAAGATTTTATGCTATTTAAGATGCAAAAACACCACATATTTTCCACATACTGTACATTTTGTTTCTTCTTTTAAGCTTCGCCTCCTGAAACAGGTCAATTTGTATAAAGCTCAAGCTAGTGCACTGTGATTGGCCAAATATCGCAAGCATGTGGCAGCCCCTTACTGTAACATGATCCCGTGTCCCAGAGCTATGACAGCAAAACAATAAAACACATCACAAATGTGGCACTTGTTGCATCCAGTGGGGACATAATTACTGATTATCATGACTTGAGTACTGTCTTTTTATGTGTCGTGTTGCATCGCATCTTGTAAACTTAACACCATATCAGCATTTGTGATCAGAGAAAGGACAAATAACAAGCACTCCCCTTCACTGCTCAAAACTCATGTTTGAATAGTAAGTAGCAGGTTCTTTTAATAAGAAAATGTAACTTCCTTAAAGATTGTGAGACAGAAGCGCCAGACTGTCCTTGCAAAGGTAGAATTGCTCCACTTTATAGTCTCTGTGCACAGCCAGCATAGGCTGCTCTGCAGGTTTTCTCTATAAATGCGCTAAACACACTCTAATATTTGTGGTGAACTGTTCTGCAACAGTGTTGTGAATACAACTTGACCAATGATTTCTAGTTATGTCCTGTTTTGGAAGAAGAAACAAAGTAGTTTCACTTTCACAATGACACACAGCGCGTCCAACAGCAACAGCGAGTATAGTTCTGCCTTCTTTCCTCACGTAAACATTTGGGTGGTGTTATGAAAACAATTGGCAAAACACTTATGACCTATTTAAGTTAAAATATAGTTCTTTTTTTGTAACATATTTTTCAATGTGTATTCAGCTATGTTATATATTCCTTTTGTTTAAATATTTAGCAACTCTTAATTATCGCATTTTGTTTTTTTACAGGTACATGCATGCTTGTCACCTTCTGGAATCCTTGGCAGTTGTCCTGTCATATCCAGCTACATGTGCCCACATTGGAGTCCTGCAAGGGGTCAGAGAACTGATGCGTTTCCTATCACAGTCCCAGCAGGGCCTCCTCTTCCTTCTTAGCCAAAACAAAACCATCAATTTGCTTCTTCGTCTCCTCACACCCCTTACTCACCTGACCCCACCCTCTCACTTGGCTCCGCTGACGCCCCTTTCAGAGGTTGAGGGTGAAGATGCTCCTGCAGGTGGAGAGGGTTCGATGGATGATGGTTTCTGGGTGTGGCTTATGCAGACTCTTCATGCACTACAGGGTGTTGCTGAGCTAAATGGGGCAGAACTTGAGGATGGCGATAATCCAGGTGTTTTGGCAACACTTCACAGCCTGTATCTCATTAGCTTCAGCACCACAGGCCGAAATGCTGTTGCACATGCTTTTAGCTTGGATAACAACCTCAGCTGTCTGGTCAACCTGGTGGAGTTCCATGCCAAAGAGGGCCAAGGGTAAGAATATGCTAATAAACCTGTTGTATAAAAGCAGCATTTTAAAAATGTCAGTGTGTGTATTTTGGTCGTCAGTATAACGAATAAATGTTCTTGAATGTTGTTTCTTGATGCCATGTAGTAGATAGGTTGTTAGTAAACACAAATTAGCCAAATACAGAACCCTGAGGCACTCCATAGTCAATTTCACTTAAATCTACTGTATCTTCTTAACTGACTTGTTCTCTTGAATTTCTTTCACTCTCTCATACAGGGAAGGAAAAGCAAGAAAGTCTGTTACATATAACTATGCCTGTATGCTTGTACTGCTGGTGATTCAGACATCAGGGGATCTTCGGATGATGGAGCATTATGCCACTCAACTGCTTAATGTTTCTAAATCTGATGAAAACAATGCAAAGCTTCAAGGTGAGCCTGCTTCTCTTTTGGAGCCCATCAAACACTTCAATCTCACCCAAACCAGCAGACATGTGATCTATTAAAAAGCTATGTTTTTTTCCCAAGGCCTTAAAAGCCATTTAACATTTTTTGGTAAATGTAAGTGCCTCCACACCTGACCTCTATGATAAAACCTGTGTTTCAGAGCTGTCTAAGTGGTTGGAACCACTTGAAAAATTACACTTTGATATCAGTGGCATTCCTACGCTTATTGACTACATAAAGCAGGTGAGGTTATCAACCACATAAACATATATTTTATGGCATTTAAAGGGAGTTTAAGATTATAGGGGATGAGTTACAACATGTATGCTAATGTTTAGGCATTGATTAAGACATTAAAGTATTGAGGGTTCAAGTTTCAACAAGAATAAGAACCTGCTTTGATCTCTTGTAGTTACAGTTGCTATAAAACAAAACTAACTCATTCATTTGTATGCTGAAATGCCAATTTATATAGGATTGGGTCACTACATGATAAAGACATCATATATCATTAAATATGGTTTAACAATGGCCAAAATGTTGCTTTTTCTTTGTCAGAATCTAGAGAACTTGATGACCACAGATGGGGTGGGTCTTGTAACTGCTCTCAGAGTGTTGTGCCACATTGCCTGCCCTCCAACCACTGTGCCAGGTACATGCAAACATACTATATGCTTTCATTTTAACTTAGCTCATCATAACAAGATACTAAAGGAACGAAAAACTGTTTTGGCTTTGCAGTGTAAATGCACCTTACATTACTCATTGTCTATTATATTGGGAAAATTACTTCAACATAATATTTACAAGAGAATTTAGTTATTTCTTTCTTGCTTAACTTATTTCGTTGTTCTTTATTATGCATTTAATTAATATAAATATACATTTTAAATATAAATCTCTTTCGTTTAAATTTGGGGCTATACTTCAATATTTAAAAAGAAAAAATGACTAAATATTTAGATAAATAACAAAAATACATTTTGAAGAAATTATCATCAGCATACAACAGCATGTTGTAAATGCTGGTATTTACTGCTCAAAACTATTAGCTTCATAAAAATACTAGCTCATGTTTCTCATTGTGTATCTGCAGGTCAGCAGAAAGACTTGAAGTGGAACCAGGCCATCATAGCTCTCTTCAGTGCAGAGGGCATGGACACTTTTATTAAAGTTCTCCAGAAGCTTACATCTCTGCTGCTGCTGCCATGGCGACTGCATGGCCCAATGGGCCCCACGGCGCAGCGACTCATGATGCTGTCAGTGGCCTCCTGCTCGCTGAGACTCATCCGAGCCATGCTGACTGAGCTGCTGTGCGGGGGAACCTGTGAGTTCCGTGACGTGCGTGTGCCCTCCGTCTGTGTCGCCCTTCACAAGATACTCTGCTCAACCCCAACAACCGGTCGCCTGGATGCAGAGGAGCTGCGTATCCAGGGAGACGTGACCGAGATACTGTTAACATTCACACATGCAGTTAGCGAACAGATGACAGGTTCAGAGGAGACCGTGGCCGGAAACAGCTGGTCTCTCATGCTAAAGGAAGTGCTGAACTCTATACTGGCTGCTCCAGAGAACATCTACAGCAGCCTTAGTCTGCTGTCAGAACTGCTTCCTCTGCCTCTGCCCATGCAGACCACTCAGGTAACTGAACACAAATATGCGGCTACAAGTACCCACATCCAGGAGCTCTGATCCAAACCCTTGCGAGATGCCTGACTAAACACTTTTGTGAGTTTGACAAAGTTTGACAAAACTACTAACATGACTCTTCCCATCTCCGTTTTAGGCACTCTCCGTGCAAGACATTGGGGTTGCGATGAACACACGAAAGCTGTGGAGTGTGCATTTACACGCTCAGGCTCGAGTATTACAAGAAGTGTTGAGGTGCGTGTGTGTCAACACCTGTCCACCGCTACTCTCTATTCTCCGCCGCGTGTGTGTACAGCTCTGTGATCTTGCTGCACCCACTGCGACTCTGGTGATGAGGACATTGCTGGAGCAGCTGCAGGAGGAAATGCAACAGTAAGACACAATCATCATGTTAAGGACAAATTGTTCATAGCTTGTAGATTTGTTTGAATAATTCTACAATTATACTTTTGTGTTTATACACAGGAACATGTGTTTGTAAACAATTACAGCATTTAACATACAATAAATAACAATTATAGCATTTTAGCTTTTTATAAATTAAATTATATGCATACAGTTATTTTTTTTATACATGGGTCAAAGACGTTAAGATGTCTGCATCAAAAGAGATGTACAAAAGTGATATGTTCATAGAAAGCACTTTAAATTTAAAAGTGTCTACTTTTAAGGTTTCAACTAAGTTTTAGTGAGAATACAATTTCAAAATTCGGTTGAAATAATGCTACATTGCCATTCAGTGTAACACAATATTTATATAAAAGATAAATTAGCAAAAAATCTTACTGACAAATGGGCAAAACTTTAGATAGTGGCAAATGTGTTTTAAAAAAAATGTGTGTAATTAGAGCTAATTAGGATTTGGGGAGAAAGTCGTTTTTCTTTAATGTGTCATAGAATTTTGTTGTAAATATGCTTGACACTGAATTTTATTTTGGTGGGTAAATTTACAGGGAAAAAAAAATATTTTTTTGTCTTAAAAACAAAATTGCAATTGATTTTAAACCAAGAAAAAAATTTTGCTTTTTTTGTGGGGAAAAACAACAATTTAAAATGGTATTATGTATTATTTTTTTATGATTAAACCTTTTTCCATTTTTGACCCACATGCACATATATATCTAATATAATGTTATCAAAATTGTTTATAAAATCATTTATAGTTGATATTTTTAATGCAATTACTTAATACAGTGGTTCTCAATCCTGGTCCTCGCGGCCCCCTGCTCTGCATATTTTGCGTGTCTCTCTTTGTTAACGCACCTGA
>JAUMHQ010000076.1:11261338-11271662 GCA_032361165.1 Enteromius paludinosus
AATGGACCTGTAAAACCGTTTCTGGACATTTTTCCCCTTACCTAAGCTACATACCTTCTATGTACATATCAGAGAACGATTGAAAATATTCTCTCAATGCATTCTATGGCAACTTTTAAATCATTAAAAAAAACTGATGGTGCAATATATTCAGTAAAAACTGCATCTTTCTTCCTCAAATGTGCTAAAAGATTTATTAATAAAAACCTTTAACATCAAATATAAGCTATCCCTTTAATCTTGAATGGTTTGATTACTGTGTGTCTTTATTGACAGAATGCGTAGATCTGGAGCTCCGAGTCAGCTCCGTGGAAATCCTGCTAAGAAACCCAGGTTTCTGCCACCAGGGCCAGCAAAGATTGATGGACCACCTTTCTCTCATCCACCAGAACCATCAGCACCACTACCCACACCTGCTTTGGGAAATGTGCTGCTCAATAAGGTCACAAACAAGAAAATATTTAAAAAGTGTTCATAATGACAAATTTTATGCGGTATTTGTGAGTATGTACGTATTTTATATGTGGCCGATAGCTTCTTAATGTTCTCTGTATGTGTTATTACTAGTGTTTTCATCTGTTTTATAATAATAGTGCATAGTCCAGAGGTGGATGCATTAGGAGCTGTTTTCCCCTGTGGATGTTTATTCTTCCTACAGGTTCATAGGTGTTTGGGTAGTGGAGCTACTCCAGCTGTGACTAATGCTCCAGTGGCCAGTAAGGCTTTAGCCAGGGTGCTGAGTGCAGTTCCTCACAGTGAGTGTAAGGAAAACAGCTTCAGTTCTTCACCTGACTTTTCTGAGCCTGAACAACCGGCAGAAAAAGACAGCTGCTCAACACAGCCAAGCACGCTCACCAGCGGCACAGCTACCGGTAAGATACAGCACTGTCATATTTTGGGAGTGATTGAAATATCACTTGTTCAATTTTCTCAGTCTGGTTGGTGTATATTAGTCTTTTGGTAGTATCTGTATCTGTGTAATGCATGATTTGTCGCCACATTTTAAACATAGACTCAAAGGAGGCCTTTTTTAATAAAATACTTTTGTTTATAGATTTGGTAACACTTATGAATAGGTAACACTTGTCAACTAATAACTACAGCTTCTCTCTCAATAAATTCTTAATATGCTGCTTATTTATTGTTAGTAAGGCAGGTAAGTTTAGGTATTGGGTAGGATTAGGGATGTAGAATAAGGCATTAATATGTGCTTCATTAGCACTAATAAATGGATAATATACTAGTAATATCCATGCTTATAAACAATTAATAGGTATAACCATAAAATAAAGTCTTACTATAGATAGTCCTTGCAACTCAACAATATAAGCACATAGCTGAAAAGGTGTTCAGTAATTACAAACTAATCTTGGATGGTCTGTTTTTATGTTTTCAATTTATTATCTTCTTGTAACCATTGGTTTTAGAAACTGTTTTAAGTAATCTCCTGTAATTTATCAGTTTTGGTCTTTTATGAACCTTATCACGTTGATATTTTTTGGCGCATGAGTTTCTAGAATGTAGTGCTCTCTTAAAAACGAAGAAAGAAATTAAGTGCATCTCTTCTTTATTAATCTTTATCTTAGTTTAAATCCCTGAGTTAATCCAACAGAGAAAAACAGCAGAAGGCTCAGCGTGCGGGCAAGTTTAACAAACGGCATTTCTATTCCCCGCCTTTAACTTCGGCTTTGAGTGAAACTAACCAATCCGTGCGCACGGACTGCTTGATTGACAGGCGCGATGCGCGTATTAGATTGTATTCGTGCAGAGCACGCACAGATAGAAGGCAGATTGTCCTGCTTTTTACGAGTCTGAGCTGTGGCGGTGAATTTGTCAGACAGCCTGAGAAATATATAGCAACTGGTGTCCAAAAAGCAGTCCTCTCTCACACAAAAACACTTTACACAGGAACACACACAACGCTGCTCGAGTTGTTCTGGCGAGAACGCATTATTAAACGTCAGTTTAATGTTTCCTCTGGGGTTTCAGCAGTCGCGCGGACTCTGTCTCCTGTCAAAACACGGACTTAACGCGCTTTAAATAGAACTGCACCTTCAAAAACGCGCCTTGAGTCGTTTCCCGCTAAAATGCAGTACATGTCGCTGTTTGCAGCGGAATAAAAGAGCTCCGCTGTGTTTCTAGTCTAATGTAGTCGGGTTTGTTATGTAGGTCAGGCCAGGCTTAAGCAGCTTTACTGAACCTGCGTCAGCTTAAGCTAAAAGGAATTCCAGCAAAGCCCTCCCCGGGTAGGCGTGGGCCTAATCGAGGCTGGCCTAGTTAAGCCTGATTCTTTTTCTTATGTCTGTGTGCTTGAGAGCCAGTTTGTGCATGTGTGTGTTTAACTGAGACAAGCAGTGCAGCAGCCTGCTCACACAAGTGAGTAGAGAAAGACAGACACACCGCACAGGGAAAAGAAGAGAAGGAGATCAAACCTAGAGCACTGAGACCAGCCTAAAGCCAGGATGTCTACCATATTCATGTCAAACAGCATGGTGGGCAAGGCCCGCTCCTCCAACTTCACCCTGTCTGAGAAACTGGATCTTCTGCGGCTGGTCCAGCCTCACATACGCATTCTGGAGGAGCACACCAACAAGCATGCCGTGATCGTGGATAAGAACCGGTGCTGGGACAGCATAGCAGAACGGTATAATAGTTTTGGAGGTGAGAGGCCCCCAAGAACGGCTCAGGGCCTTCGGACCCTCTATAAGCGACTTAAAGAGAGTGCCAAGCAGGAAGTTCTTCAGCGAACCCATGCCCAACCCGAGTACCGGGGCAGCATCTCGGAGCCAACTAAGCGCGTCATGGAAATGATACCTCAACTGTTTCACGTGGGGGACAAAGAGACGAGTGCGCTCCACAGGTGAGATTAAGCGTACATATACTTACATGACACAACTGGCACATTATTAGGTGCATCCATAATTAAAAACATATCTATCACCCAATTTAATGAATAACAATACAGAAACGCATACTCTCAGGAGGTCTAATTGTCTACTCTGAGAAGATGGATCTAAATCCTATAGCAAATTCAAATGAATCAGATCCTGTGCATCCTCAGGACTTTAAAATATTGATTTAGCTTCTGTTAATATCTTCACATACGTTTTTCCATTTGCTGCTGTGTTAATTGTTGCACTCAACCAATTTAGGCTTTATTAATTTTGATGTGAACATCTCCTTTGCTAGTTTTAATATGTCATATGCGGTCAAAGCACACATTGCAGTCACACGCTCGCTGTCCTTTCACTCTGTCCTGTGCCAGAGGTAAGCTGCAGCACTGAGGGGATTTGGATGTCATTAACCGTATTTCCGATGCTGCGTTAATGCCAGGTTTGCCACCATGTGCCAGAGGAGTTACTTTCCACTAGCATCTCCATGTCTTTCGGTGGTGTTGACAAATGTGTAAACACTAAAATATATCCATGCATGTGTGTTTATTTATGAATAGATAATAAATATACACAGCCCACACACATATATATTATGTAAACTAAAACTTTTATTTAGTTTGGCAGTACTAATTAGAGTATATCCCAAGACATACTCTTGTTTTTTATGTTCATGATGCATCATGTTCAAAATTCAATGTCAAGATTTTGATTTGTGTCTTGTGCTAGGCTTCAGTTCAAGAGGAATTCTCCAATAGAGCAGCCAGGCAGCAGTTTGTCCCTCCCAGCCTTGTCGGACTATGCATCTGTTGCGGCTGTGAGGGTGGAGACTGAGGATGTGAAACCGCCTCCTGATATCCACCTGATCACATCCCAGAGCTCACCTGTCACCATCGCTACCCCGAGCAGTCAGGCCCACCACGGACAGAACGAGAGAGACAATGAAGCAGTGGAAGAGGAGGAAGATGAGGAGGATTTAGCCTCCCACGTGTATGCGGCCTCTCTGTCTCCATGCCCATCTTCCGTACACCTGCCACCATCACCGTCGGCCCCCGGCCCAAGGAGGAGCGTGTATCAAAGGGGGAGGGCGATGTTCAAGAATCCCGTCTTTGAGGCAGAAGCTCTACAGATGATGCGAGAGGAGCATGAGCTGCTTCTGGCCAATCACAGAAAGCTTGGACTGTATCTAGAGGAGAAGAGGGAGGGGCTTAAGAGAAAGCAACAGCTGGAGGAGGAGCTGCTCCGGTCAAGGGTCAAAGTGGAGAAACTGAGGGCGGCCAGGCTACGCCAAGGATTGCCGTTGATGTGATATACATGCAAGTCTACCACAAGGCGAACTCTGTAGTGTAAAGTTAAAATGAGCAGGCTTGTTTGTACAGTTATTTCCTGTTTTTCTATTCAATTGACATTTGTACATGGATTGTTTCTGTTGTTTGTAGCAGTTTTTTTTTTTTTTTTTAAATGTGTGAATGCCTGGTTAAAGAAGAAAATAAGATTTTATTTTCTAAGTATTCACTAATAAATTCATCACCGCTTCAAACACTGTCTTTTGAGCCTGTCCTTTTGTTCCTTTTTATTAGACAGGGAGTGTTACATAGCAACAGCAATGAATGAGAACCTTCTCAGTCAAGATGTTTCTGTGGACTTCATTTGGGTGACTATTTGCAGTATAATTCAGTATAATAGATAATAAATATAATAATAAAACGGCCTCCCAGATGAGACACAATGTGTCATGACTCTGGAATTGATTGGATTGTTGTTGTTAAATCGTTTTCTATCTATCTATCTGTCTCACCATTTCTGTAGTTTTTCTGGAAGAACACAATCATGAGGCACACTTTAGTGACTGTATAAAGACATTTTTAATTTGAGAAACATTGTCTATGATTGGGCTATTGCTGTGTTTTATATTGGTGCTGATTTTTTTTATTTTGTTTATTTTAAAGCACGCTATTATAGTGTAATGTGGTGCAAGGCGTCGTCAAGAAAGCATAAGCGCTGGGAAGGTGACGCTGTGCTGGTCGCCAGGGGACGGACTGTTGTCCTCAAAGACATGGAGGGTCGGGACATTGGACGAGGTTTGCCTGTCACATCAAATTTTAGCAATACTGCTGGATTTGTATATTAATGTGTATTTAAAGATAGGGATGTTTAATGATTTGTTTATTAGCTGATATTAGAGGGGGGGTTTTTTATTTAAAAAATATTAATTTATACAATTATTTATTTTATAATTGTATAATTTCCCCAATTATTTTTACTTATTAAACTAACACGGTTACATTTTTGGTTAATATCTGAATACCAAATTTTTGCACAGTAAATGATTATATTTAGCCATATTATATAAGTAATTAAATGTCAAGTATTTCAATATTTGTTCGTTCCTATTTTAAATGCACACTTCCCCCTTAGCTTCGCTTTAGATGTTATATGTTTGAGTGAGTGTATAGGTAGGTGTGTGTTTTAAATCAGTGTTTTTCTGTCAGGTTCAGGCTATAAGGCATCAGAGCTGGAGAGCTTGTGTGAGGGTCAGACTCTTATGGTAGGAGGGAAGCAAATCGAGGTCATGGGGGTCATATCCGACGAGGACTACGGCAAAGGCCGTTGTTTTCAAGATGCTGCTGTGGAGACTCCTGCAGAAACCGATTTGAAGGCTCCTGTTTATCGACCGGTGTCAAGATCCTTTACCAAACCAGCGCTTAAGGGAGGTGCACTTACAGATTCTGCCCCCGAAAAACCAATATGTAAACCCAGACATGACCCAAATGCACCAGGTACAGCACGTGTACAATGATTACAATGGATAAAATCTCAAAGAAATGGTTGCATTACAGAATAAAAACATTAGTTGTTACATTCTAATCCACGCTATCCATATCCATACTGTTTGCTTTCTATTCCTCCCGAGGTGCCCTTGTGATGCCGCGACCAACGACTGATCACCAGTGGCTATATAACAAATCTGGTTTTCCGTTGGTGGATGTGGTCATCGACCCCCATTTGACCAATCATCTTCGACCACATCAAAGAGAGGGCGTGATCTTCCTTTACGAATGTTTAATGGGAATGAGGTAAATAAGAGTTCATCTCTTGTTGTAATGTTCTTATGTGTTACGCACTTCTGCATGTTCTTGCATATGTATTTTTGTGTGTTTGCAGACTGCCTGGTCGCTGCGGGGCGATTCTGGCTGATGAGATGGGACTGGGGAAGACGCTGCAGTGCGTTTGTGTTCTGTGGACGGTACTGAGACAGGGCCCCTACGGTGGACGGCCCGTCCTGAAGAGGGCACTTGTGGTTTGTCCAGGAAGTTTGGTCAAGAACTGGGCTGCTGAGTTCAACAAGTGGCTGGGCAGGGAGAGGATCAGTGTTTACACTGTGGACCAGGTGTGTATGTGTGGCTGTTTGTTTCAGATGATAGAGTGATGAAAGCTAAAAGAATATGTTGTCTCTTTAGGATCACCGTGTGGAGGACTTTGTGTCTTCTCCTCTTTGCTCTGTCATGGTGATCAGTTATGAGATGCTGTTGCGCTCTGTTGACCTGCTGAAAGAGCTGGATTTCGGAGTGCTCATCTGTGACGAGGGTCATCGCCTTAAAAACAGCAACATCAAAACGGCTGGCGCACTCACAGCCCTCTCGTGTGAACGTCGTCTTATATTAACAGGTGTCCTACAGTATTTCAAACAAACACACGTACTTCTGTAAACAAGTGTAGTAATATAGAATTGTGTAATTGTAAAAAACAAAATGCAATTATTAATTTAACAGGAACTCCAGTGCAGAATGACCTGCAGGAATTTTATTCCATCATTGAGTTTGTAAATCCAGGAATTCTAGGAACATCTGCTGCCTACAGGAAGATTTATGAAGAGCCCATTCTCAGATCTCGCCAGCCAACCTGTACTGAGGTAAACATCTGAGTAACAAACATAAACACACACACACTTGGTTTTTGTGGTTTATGGGGACTCTTCATTCGTACAAACTGTATGTGCTATTGCCCTACACTGACCCTACACCTAAACCTACACATCACTGGAAACATTCGATTTTCAAAAAAACACCATTCAGTATGATTTTTTTAAGCCTTTTGAAAATGTCCTCATAGGTCACCTTCATATTGTAATACCTAAGTCATGCCCATGTCATTATATGATTTGTGTCCTCATAAACCACATTAAAATGTGTATGTGCATATGTATTTGTTTTTCTGCATAATATGTGTGTATAAGTACACACTGTATATATTTTGAAAGTATTTATATTACTATAATTTATACTTAAATAAATATATTTAATATATAAACAAAATTTTTCTGTAATTTTTCTGTGTACATACATGTGTATACATATTAAATATACACAGCACACATACTTATATAAAAGTTTATTTTGGATGTGATAAATCGTTTTGCTGCACATATAAACATATAAATATAATAAATGTATAGAAAATGCATATTATATATAAAATTATATATAAACAGAAACATTTTAATTTGTCATTTTACATTTTAGAAGAATAAATTTAGGCATGAAAATGTATATATTTTAAATATGATTTTTTTTTAATGGCAAAGGTAATGCAAAAATAAAGGCCATTAACATTGCAGTTACATATCCAGGAATGATCATGGTCTGATATTAATAGATTAAAAAAAGTTTCTCTCTGTGAGTCTGTATCCTGTAGCTGTAGCGGTATTGATCACAGCTGTGTGTTTCAGGAAGAGCGGTGCATTGGAGAGGAGCGTGCCGCTGAGCTCTTTCGCATAACAGGTGTGTTTACGTTACGGCGCACACAAGAGATCATTAATCAGTATTTATCCGAGCGGATAGAGTGGACCGTATTCTGCAAACCCACTGAACTGCAGCTGCGCCTGTATGGAGTCCTGCTGGCCACACGGCCCATCAGAGCCTGCCTCTCTGGTGCCAGCGCACACACTTACACACACAGTCCTCACCTCGCATGCATCAATGCCCTCAAGAAGCTCTGTAACCACCCTGGGCTGCTCTACAACACTTTACAGGTACAATATGTGCTGGTATTTTGCCATGCCTTGCCTTATCATTGCTGTTTTTCAATTATTCTTTGTGGCATTTGCTTCAGGAAAAGTCGGATGAGATGTTTCAGGATGGAATGATGGAACTCTTTCCTGAGGGATACTCTACAGGTGCCTTTAGCACTGCAGACTCTGGGAAACTTCTGGTGCTAACAGACCTGCTGTCAGCAATACAGCACGTCAATCACACAGACAGGTACTACATAAACAACTGCTGTCAGACTTCATTACAGACATCTGTCATCTCATTTTAATGGTTGTTTTACATCAAGAAATGATTACAACTACATTTTAAATGTACATTTATATTTAGTAGATCCGCATCGACTTATAGATGAGGACAATAGAAGTTATCAAAACCAACAAAAGAGCAACATAATGCAAGAGCTTTTTTTTCTGCTGTTTGTATTTTTTTTTTAAAGAAAACAAGTAGATGAAAGGAAAGGAACACAGATAAAATATAATTGGAATAGAGAGTGCTGAAGTTAGAGGGTCAATTAAAGATGGCAGGATAGCTGTTTCTTGAAGACGGCTTAAACTATTGGCTTATCTGATAAATCAATGTTTAAATGATAAATACATGGTAAATGTATACTCAAGAGCACGGTCTGGAAAGAACTTTGAACAGATGAAACTGAATAAAGCAATATATTGTATTATTTTTGGTATAGACTATACTGCATTTCGAGTGCTAAAGCACACAAAAAAACAAAACAGAAGTACATATAATAAATTATATTTATTTATGTCATATTATATGCTAAAATATTACACTTCACTGTGGCATTATATTATAATTTATCCTAAAATGTAAAAAAAATATTATATAATATAGGTTTGAGTTTGCAGAATAGGTGTGTACTCTGTATATTTATTATATTTATATATATTTAAATGCAGACACATGCATGTATGTTTAAGGAAAAATTTATGTATAAAATATTTTATTTACACCTAATATAAATATGATAAAATAGCCCTGTTTGACACCTTCAACAACATACAAATATTGTGAGGATTGAGTCCAAGTGTGCTTTTCATTGACATGTCTTGTGTAAAAAAAAAAAAAAAGTAAGTAATTTTTGTGTCTGTCTCTCTCTATTTAGGGTAGTTTTGGTGTCCAACTACACACAAACTCTTGACATACTGCAGGATGTCTGTGATCATATTGGTTATAAATGGTGTCGGCTTGATGGACAGACACCTGTAGCCCAGCGACAACGAATTGTTGATTCCTTCAACAGCCCACATTCTTCCAACTTCCTGTTGCTACTCAGCTCCAAGGCTGGAGGGGTGGGACTAAACCTCATTGGTGCCTCCCATCTTGTTTTATACGATATAGACTGGAATCCTGCCAATGACATACAGGTCAGTGGACTTCCAATGTTACAGTTAGACATGTAACACTGCAAAGCAACAATGTATGTTATACAATATTACACAAAAAAAAGATATCAATGTAGCTTGCATGTTTTTTGTTTTTTCTTCAGTCCACATACTTGTCTTAGGTTTGCCTTTTTATTCAGACCAGTAGATGGCAGTAAATAGAAGCAAACCTTGCCCTGCTCTCTCTGGTTTCAAGTGTCACAATCATTTCGTTTTGCTGCCATAATGAATGCTCTCTGAGGGCTTTGAGTAATTGCTTTTATAAGGCCCAAATGATCTAAATAATTATCCATGTATATTTTTCAGGCCATGGCACGAGTGTGGCGAGATGGACAGAAGAAAACTGTTCACATCTACAGATTTCTTACAACAGGTAAAGAAATAATTTAAAAGATCCATAGAATATGTATAATCAGCCAGTTTGTTATGACTATATAATAAAAATGTACTTGACCTGAAACAGCCTTTCATCAATCATAACCGACACAAACCAACTGGCTTTCTTTTCTACCAATAGGCTCTATGTTATGACATGTATCACATGATGAGGCACGCTTTTATTTTTGGAAGGCTTTCAGATTGATGATTCATAGATGGAAGAAGCATTTGTTTACAGAGTTGCACATGAGTTTGGGTCTGCAGTACTGTGCCTTGTGTGTCTCTTGTAGGATCAATAGAAGAAAAGATTTATCAGAGGCAGGTGAGTAAACAGGGGCTTTCTGGGACAGTGGTGGACCTGTCCAAGAAAGCTGAGCATATTAGCTTTTCTGCTGAGGAGCTACGGGACCTTTTCAGTTTCGACCCTAATACCTCTTGCCTCACACATGACCTACTGGACTGCCAGTGCACTGGAGATGGAAATACTCCAGGTAAATACATAGAGGAACTGGATTATTGGAATTGCTGTTATGCATTAGGGCTTTAAAACAGTTAAAATGTTTAAAATCATTAAAAGATGTACAGGTTCTTTAAAATCACTTAT
>JAUMHQ010000076.1:11320117-11330864 GCA_032361165.1 Enteromius paludinosus
CCTTACCTAAGCTACATACCTTCTATGTACATATCAGAGAACAATTTAAAATATTCTCTCAATGCATTCTATGGCACGTTTAATAAAACAAATCAATTGGCAGCGTATAATTGCAAAATGTAGCTTAACTAGTTTTTAAATGAAGTATTTTGTCACTTGTAGTGACAGTGGAATATATTACTACAAATATAATTACGATTTCAAAATGTTAAAGATTGTAAATATTACAATAAATATTTTGATTATTAAAATTATTATAATTTATGGAAATGTAAGTGAGATTATGCAGTGGGAAATCATTTGTATTTTTACTTGCAATTGTATTTCTCCAAATATTCTGCAAATACTTTGTTTGTGGACTTTCAGTTGGAAACAGACACTCCTAAAATATATTTAGGCATATTAGTTTTATCTCATTTCTCCTTGCCCAGAGGATAATGTTTAAAAAAAAGTGGCACAGCTCACCCGCTCCCCAGCTTAGTCTATTAGCACAGCTTCTCCTCTCCTGCAAGTTATCTTCGTGCTTCAGACTGTGCTGTATGTTTGCACTATGCTCTGAGAGTAAACTTCACGCTCCATCCCTCCGTCCAGACCTCAGTCAGTCACAGATGAAGAGCTCTCCACAGACCTGCGATAAGGGGACGGGCCTCGGCGGTGCGGAGCTGTGTGGGTGTGCTTCTGTTCGTGTGCATCTCTCAGTGGAGCAGATTCATGTGAAATCTCAAGCAGGCAATTCCAAGAGCTGAACATGAATAGTGAATTAAAACTATATACATGTTATCCTTACTTAAGATTCCTTTCAGAGTATGTTTCTAGAATGTAAAGACCTTTTGTCTCATTCCGTTGGCATTTTTTACTTGATGTCATGAAAATAAAATTGACTTGTTTACTTTCTTCAAGGAAAATATTTTTTGTGCATGATTAATCAGTGCATGTTATTCTGTAATATATTTGTCTACATAATATTTCGTCAATATAACATGCTCCACTTCTCAAATGACTTTGGCTGGTGTCCCAAACCCCTCTTACTTTCCGAAAATAATATACTGAGAATGTATTATTTTTTTTTTTGCAGATGTTGGTAAGCCAATATTTAAATTCTATTAGGACATGTTCACAAAGCAGCAGAATAAAATTTCGCCCACCCCTACCTCTGTAATTTGCAAAATAGTCTTAAAAAACCAACTTGGAAAAAGAATCGGGATAAAAATTGTGAATCGTGATTTCCCCAGAAAAAATCGTGATATGATATTTTTGCCATACCGCCAAACCCTAACCAACCGCATTGTGTAACCAAAATCACAGCGGTACTTTTTCAGGATTTAACAACTACTTAGAGCTTGACTGAACGACTAGACATGTCGCAAATTGTGAGAAAGCCGCTGTGGTTCACAATAGGGTTGGGTCGATAGACGATGGCATTGTCCATCGCCGATGCAGCAGCAACCAGCTCGCGAAAAACACACTTAATCTATGGCGGCAAATCTATGCTATTAATAAGCGAGCGCAGTAAATGATTTCCGCAAGAGGAAAACAGATGTACATGCGAAGAAACTGGGCCGTGAGCTCATTTCAAACCTTGGTGCGCGCACTTGATGTGTCATCCGCGCGCAACTCAAGCACTCGCACGCGATCACTCCTGCGCTCGATCTTCTCTCACCTGCTCACGCGAACACTGTTTTGTCAGTCGTGGGGCGGGCTTGGTGTTTTAGTTACAACTAAACCCCCCCCACTGGCTACAGCGACGACGATGTCATCGTCTATCGCGATGTTTCACATTAGACATCGTACGATGCCAAACTGGTCAACATCGCCCAACCCTACTTCACAAACGTGTGTTTATGTGTTATATGTTGCAGGTTTTCATGTGTTGTTTTAGTAATTTATAAAGATGCAGATACGACATCTGTGTGTCATCTGATGTCATTGGTTTCCGCCATCGTCTGCATTGTATTGTATGCGTGACTCAGATTCTCTGCTCTCTACTCAGATTCGATGTCGGTAATTAAAGATTCGATGTGGCTTGTGGCAGTTAGTGAAAAGATTTTTCAGTTTTATGGATCTTCATCTTTGATATTAATTGGGTCACTATTGTTTCTGGCTTCAGTCAATGCAAGCTTGATTCTGGTTACACTTTCATGCAGACAGAGACAATGAGCTATTGTGGGAACAGAATATTTTGAGAAGTGTGTTTTTCAATTCCCAAAACTGACAGTGTGATTTATTTTTAGACTGACTAAAGATTGAATACTGCTGTTATTACTAGCGTCGTTAAACTTGAACTTGAAATCAATCTGAAATAAAGACAAGCGTAATAAACCAGGAAAGCAGAAGAAATTAGCATTCGCAACCTTACCTTCTGTTGTGCATCTATACTTTTCAAAGCCACTTTCCACAGTCCAATCACTTCCTTTGATCAAATCCATTTTTAGTTAAATACTGTCTTTTCAGAAATTTCTAAATATGAACCTAGATCAGGCTGCTCATGTCGACCTCAAACATAATCTTCACTAATTGTATTGTTTTATCTTCATATTTTCAATTGTTTTATCTTCTCAATTTTTTGCAACGCCAACATGATTGCACACTATTGCTTTTACCTGGGTATGAGCGGCCCCCTTCAGTTTCTCTGCAGCAGGTATAAAGTCATAACGCTTCAGGGCTGATAAAGGAGCAATCTTTGAGCAGACACTGCTATTGCTTTTTGCTGCTTTAACTCCTTCCCAATGATGGATGCTCAAATCCCGAGCCCACTTCTGTAACATTGAGTCACATGGTGTCAGGGTTTAGCGAAACACTTTGAAGTGCACGCTAGCAGAGAGTCAGGGATAGGGCTGACCTTTGGATCTGTGCAGAGGTAATTTCCCTCCTACTTTGTCTCCATAGCAACTCACCTCCTGATGAGGTCGTCTCATGCCCTTATGCACATGCTCGTTCATGTCTCTCCCCTGAGTCCCATCTTACAGTCAGTCACGAGAATTATTCCAAATGTCAGGCGAGATTTGTTTTGGAGTGCTTGCTTTCTTGTTAACATTTTGTGCATGTCTCAGTGCAGAAACACAAACTGGCCTTGAAGGCCAGGGAGTCTCTGCTGTTGCACAGACAGTGAGTCAGCCTCTTCTCCAAGTACACTCATCTCATTTTGGGAGGTGATTGACTCCTTGGTCATATGCTCAATGGTTTGAGGCACCCGACTTCTAGTTTTAAGCTCTTTCCGAGTGGCTTATTTGAGATTTCCCATCCCCCTGGGTGAAACATTTAAAGACAAATCCAGTCATCAATGGCAACAAATGGAAAAGCCATTCGTCCAAATGTAGCTTTGTCAGATATCGTTATCAGTGTTCCTGCATGCAAACACAAACTTGTCATTAACATGCAGCCTGTGTCTGGATGTTATCCACGTACACTTGGAAAAGACAAGTGTAAATGTGCTTCTGATGGCAATGTTTTTTGATCAGTCTGTCCTGGTCCAGAGGTAGTCGAGGATGCATTGTGATCTCAGTGTAATGAATTCATGTCTGAATTCGCAAGTCGATGTCGCAGAACCACTCACTTTCTGTATAAAGAACACACATTAATCCCACCACAGCTGGCAGCATTCTCGGATAGCATTCTCTTTTCTTTCTTAGCTTTTTGCTTTCACTTAAGACCTACATTTGTTTATGAGGATACTTGCAAAGATAGCATTCTGACACATACAAGTGTGTCTGTATTTAACAGTTCATGGCCTATAAAGGCAAAAATATTATCACTTGCTTGTGCCTCTCTCAGACATCGCACACATATAATGAAATTAGTTATTTTTTGCTGCTGATTGCATTTCAGTGACTTAAAACCACTTGGTTTTAAACGGCAAAGCTTAAAAATGTATGCAAATCATAGGTTTTCGTGACCAAATATACCAAATTTGACAAATAATACATGATACTCTTTGTATTAAATAAATGTAATGGAAAATAATGCAAAAATGTAAAGAACAAAAATCACCATTAAACATTAAGAAATTAAACTTTTAATCTATAAATTAAATTTTATATTTTATAGATGTGCCTTTTGTATTGTTTGTTTAGTGAGTTGATGTGAGAGAAATTTTGTATAACATAGCTAGTGCATTAGAATAGTGGGCCCTTTCTATTTTTCCAGAGCCCCTACTTTCAACCAGACTTGGTTAACCTGTGAGAACAGACTGGTTCTTGTGCTTGTGTGAGAAGTGAAAGCAAGCCTAATTTCTTCTCCTGCGTTAAGTAAGCTACAGTATTTGGTGAACTGTAAATATGTGTGTTGTTGATCAATGTTTATATTTGAATAAGTGCCAAAATCACTACCTGTTCATTGTATAAAGCAAATTGGATAAAACTGCTCAATTAGTACAGATTTTGTTTACGTTGTCTTTTTTGAACTTTCTCAAGCAACAATTTTGTTAATGCTTCAGAAAGTGCATGTTACATGTACTTGCTATTATAAAAACAATAAATTATGCATAATAACATGCAATTAACCCTGAGCCAAACTCTAAGCCTAAACCAAACTAAATAGTAAATACATGTTATAAATAGGGCCGGGACTCGATTAAAAAAATTCATCAAATTAATTAGAGGCTTTGTGATTAATTAATTGAAATATTTGACCTGAGAACAGTGAGAAGTAGATTTTTTCATATGGATTTTTAGTATACCATTGAATAATGACTGAATACATAAGCTTAAGCAACAAAATATTGTTTTATTTTTGTTCAACCAAGTCCAACAGACCAGTGCAATATTGCCATTAAGTGTAGCGATAGTATATTTAGAAATATAGTAGCCTACATTCCAGACATTCAGGAACTCTATAGGTAGGTAGACCTTCTGTAAACTTGAAATAAATACCTTTATATATTTAAAAATACAAATGTATAAAAAATAAACAGATACATTTGGTGCCAAAGGAGCCGACTAAACAACTGAGCCAACTTAATGTACATGCATACTGTACACATATAGTAAGATTGCAGAATCTGAAACTTTATAAATAATTTAGTATGAATTTGGCAATATTTCCCAGCAGCAGCTCACACTATCTTCGATCACAGGCAACTGATTTTGTCCAGGAATCATAAAATTAAGTTATACACATAAATAAATAATGAATGGATTACCCAGCGCATTCGTCATTATTGCTCTTTCAAATTCCCCTCCGTGTGTGCGTGCGCGCAGCCATGTTGCCTAGCAACGAACAGGCTTGCGCCTTGTCTATTATTTGGATATACAAGTTATAATTATCTCTTACTTTTCAGCGTGAGAAATACAAGGGGTGGCGTGAGAGCGTGTGTCTCACAGTGAATGCGTGAGACTTAAGAGCCCTGTTTTAAAACGCTAGTTGGTGCTCCAGTATAATCGGTCCGCCGAAACTCATCAATTGAGAAACGTTCTGCGTTACAAAAATAAATGCAATTAAAATGCGTTAAAAAACTTAACGCACCCAGGCCGCCGAGCTGATGCGGTTATCCGAGCATTGGCTGCTTGAAGGTACCCCTTCCCTGAACCAAGTGGCCGAACGGGTGGTAGTCGATCGGATACCCAGAGGACTACCAAGCTCAATGAGACAGGCGGCGGATATGAGGGGCCCAAGAACGCTGGCGGAGCTAATTGATGCGATCGAACTGGCGGACGCTACCTTTCACCGTGAGTCCAGGGAGCGAGCGCCGCTTTTCCCCCGGAGGGTGGTTTCGTCGAGAGATTCAATCAAACGCTGAAGCAGATGCTCCAACTGTTGGCGGCCGAGGACAAGAAAGACTGGGACCAGCTGCTGCCATATGTACTATTTGGCATTCGTGAGGCCGTGGGCTGTGCTCTCCCAGGTCCAGGAGGGAGAGGAGCATCCGGTTATGTATATCAGCCGTAAGCTGACCCAGGCCGAGAGAAATTATGCTGCCATGGAAAAGGAAGCTCTCGCCATCAAGTGGGCAGTCCTGGAGCTGAAATATTACTTGTTGGGCCGAAAATGTGTTCTGTTTACAAATCACGCTCCGCTGCAATGGATGGCCCGGGCAAAAGACACAAACGCCCGGGTCACAAGGTGGTTCCTTGTGCTCCAGGACTTCCACTTCGATGTGCTCAACCGGGCCGGTTCCTGCAACAACAAGGCCGATGGACTCTCTCGGTTCTTGGCAGCATACTCAGGTCTGTCTGGGGTCACTCCCCACCCACCCCCTATCTCCCCTCTCTCTTCCATTCCCAGGACCAAGACGCCGTCATCATCATATTTAGACTTTATATAGACTTTATATTTACAATTGAAAAAATGGAAATGAAAGGTCAAAATTTTTAATTAAACAATTAAATTAAACTGAATATGAAAAATGTAATTTAATGTATTTACATAGAGTAATCATGTTTTCTTTTTTGCAGATTGTTGGTGTCAAACGCTGACTGAGTCTGAGTCTGTAGTCATGAAACCTGGAGAATCCCATAAACTCACATGTACTGCTTCTGGTTTAGACATGGCTTTCTATTGGATGGTTTGGATCAGACAAAAGCCTGCAAAAGAGCTAGAATGGCTGGCATTGATCAGATATGATAGCCAGGATTTATAATACTCTCAATCTGTCTAGGGACGGTTCACCATATCCAGAGACAACAATAGGAAGCAGGTGTATCTTCAGATGAACAGCCTGAAGAATGAAGACACCGCTGTATATTATTGCGCTAGAGAGACACAGTGACTAAAATAACTACAGGGTTGTGCACAAAACCTGCCAAGACAGTCACTACATAAGAAATTTTCAGACAAAATAAAGATTGATAAGCTGGAAAACGTATAGGTTTCTTCCGTAACCCAGGTTCCGTGAGACATGGAACGAGTACTGCGTCTGAAAAGACGCTATGGGAAAACTCCTTTTTTCCCCTTAACTGAATACTTTTTTAAAAATGCAGTGAAACTGCACAGTTGCTGGGCAGTTGTTAGGGGACCTTATTTTAACCAGTTAGGGAAGGGCCCGCCAACAACGGCCCAATACCGTCGACCACACCCCTTTGGCACAAAGTCACGAGTGAATGGCTGCTACCGGCGCCAAAGCCGTGTGAAATGGTGTGAATTTCATCTATTTAAGACAAATCATCTTCAGGTTAATTCGACTGAAGCGACGGCATCTCGTAGCACGGCGCGTAAAAGCAGTACTCATTCCATGTCTCAGGGAACCTGGGTTACGGAAGTAACCTGTACGTTCCCTTTCGACATTTCACTCGTACTGCGTCTGATAAGATGCTATAGGAACACAGTACAATCCCGCCGTGCTATAAGGCTTGAACAGGGAAGCCTGAGAGCGGACCTAGGGGAAACCCGAGGTCTCATACATCACAAGCATGCCTTGTCCAATCACTTAAAGGGAACATATGCCCCTACTCACAACGGTTTCGTGGTAAGTTTATAATGTGTATAAGTGATATAGATATAATCATATACAAGTCCCTTGTTTAAGCGCTTTTTAAAAAAAAAGTTTTACAAAATATGATCTTTCCGTTCATAAGCCAGACCGTACTGGGCCAACTTAGAACGTCCAACTTTGTTTTGTAAACTGGGCTGTGACTGGGATGAAACAGCAGTCAGAAGCCTAGCAAGCATAAGATTTTAATTGAACTCACTTTGTAAATGAGCATAATTTCAGAAATCACGCGCTTTGCCAAGCGCTGTTATGACAATGCATGAAATTCCGCACGCGGAAGTGAGTTCGCGACCGGGGTAGAGAAGCCCGGACAGCAACAGTCAGTCAGACAAAAAGGGGGTCAAAGCCCGCCGAATTTAGTAAGCATAAGAGGCTGGATCAGCCTTATTACGTGAGGTGACAATGAAAATGGTCAGGCTCAACGTTTTAAGAGAGTCTAAGCAGAGAGAACGCTAGCATGTAATGCGGGGATATCCAGGTTATAAAACCTAGCGAATGTGGATGGTGCAGACCAGCCAGCTGCTTCGCAAATCTCTGCCAGGAGAATACCACTCGCCCACGCCCAAGTAGAGGCTACGGATCTGGTGGAGTGACACTTAACTCCTAGGGGACATTCTAGGCCCGCGGAGGAGTAAGCGAGTATAATGGCGTCTACCACCCATCTCGCGAGTCTCTGCTTCGAGACCGGTAGTCCTTTAGAGCGGTCCCCGAAGCAGATAAACAGCTGGTCAGATCGTCTGAAGTCAGCTGAGCACTCAATGTAAAGTCTCAATGCCTGAACAGAGGGGGTTGACGTCCTGGCTCTCGGAGGGTGGCAAAGCCGTGAGAGAAATCACCTGTGCAGTGTAGTGAGCACCTTCGGTACATATCCATGCCTTGGTTTCAGGATGGCTTTGGAGTCATTCTGCCCGAATTCCAGGCAAGCAGGATTGATAGACAGCGCTTGCAAATCGCCTATTCGGTACAGATGCAGATGCCAGTGCTAGAAGCAGGGCAGTCTTAAGCATCAGGGTTTTCATTGTAGCTGTCTGGAGGGGCTCAAAAGGTGATTTTTGAGAGCTTTCAGTACTGTGGGCAGGTCCCATGTGGGGACGGTGAGAGGGCTGGGGGGCTTCAGCCATCTCGCTCCTCTCAGGAACTGAATGAGTAAAGCATCCTTGCCCACAGTTTGTCCTGCTACAAGGTCGTGGTGGGCTGATATAGCCGCCACATAAACCTTGAGTGTAGAAGGGGTTCGACCCTTATCTAGCAGGTGTTGTAAAAATGACAATAACAGCGATATGTCACATTTAGGGGGGTTTTCGTTGTGCTGTGTGCACCATTTAGATAACACAGATCATTTCATAGCATAAAGGCATCTCGTAGACAGGGTTCTTGCTTGTGAAATGGAATTTAATACTCGCTCTGGGAGGAATGCATGCTCCCGCCGAGCGGCCACACATAGAGAGCCCACAGCTCGGGCTGCGGGTGCCACAACGAGCCCTGAGCCTGAGACAGCAGGTCGCTTCTCAGGGGGATTGGCCACGGGGCCGCTGTCAGCATCACACACAGGTCCGCTATCCACGGCTGGTTCCTCCAAAGAGGGGCTACCAGCAGTAGTTTGTGACTATCTTCCCTAACGCGGCTGATGACTTGTGGGATCAGCGCGATCAGGGGAAAAGCATAAGGAGGGAGTCTGGGCCAGTTCTGGGCTAGAGCATCCGTCTCTCTGGTGAAATATGCTGGGCAGCGAGTATTTTCGTCCGAGGCGAACAGGTCTATCTCCGCTCTGACGAAACGTGAGCCAGATTAGCTGGATCGTTCGGGGGTGGAGTGTCCAGTCTGTTGAATTGACCTGGCCTCTAGACAGCATGTCTGCACCTTGGTTGAGGACGCCCGGTATGTGAGTCGCTCTTATCGAGCGAAAGTTCTGCAGAGCCCACTTTAGGAGGCATGCTGCTAATTTGAAGAGGCGTTTTGACGAAAGGCCCCCTTGTCGATTTATATATGAAACTACCGTCATGCTGTCCGAACGAACCAGAACGTGACTGTCCTTCAGCTGTGGTTGAAAGATGTGACAAGCCTGACACACTGCCATCATTTCCAGACAGTTGATGTGTAGACTGCTGTCTCTCGCTGACCATAGGCCAGAGGCTGGAGAGCCCTCCTACAGCGCTCCCCAACCTGTTAGGGATGCATCTGTCAGAAGCACTCTCCTCCTGTTCACCACATGAAGGGGAATTCCTTCCAGCAGCCACCGCCTGTCTCTACAATAGACTCAGTGCTGAGACACAGGCTGTGTTCACTATGAGTTTCAAGCGGCCGAGGCGCCACGCTCGTGACGGCACCCGACAGTCTCGACGGTCTCGCTTTGGGACTAGAAAATACTGGCTGTAATGTCCTTTTTCTCTGTCTGAGGGGGGAATGGCTTGAATCGCCCCTTTTGACAGCAGTGTGTTGACTTCGGCTCGCAGCACCTGAGCGGTGGAGCTCGGGACCGCAGTGTGAATGACGCCGGTGAAGGGTGGCGTTTTTTTCAGAAACTGAAGGGTATAACCGTGTTCTATTATCCCCATAACTCAATTCGATATTCCGGGAATGGCACGCCAGGCATTCAGCCGGAGTGATCGGGGTTTTATTGTGTCTGGAGTTATGTCGCTGTGTAGGAACTAATAACTTATGACATTTTGTGCTTGTGTGAAACTGCTCTTTGCATGATTTTGTATGGTCGCCTTTAAAAAGGCGTGCTGCAAGGGTGCATTACGGACCCTGTTAGAGCAGCATTTAATTTCTTCACCGAGCTCCGCAAGACAGAGGGTGCTAAAAGGAGAGCAGCTTGTGAGAGTCGGCGAACGTGCGCAAATAGAATGTAATGGTGCGTTCACACCGGACGCGAATAAAGCGTCAAGCGCAAGTGATTTACATGTTAAGTCAATGCAAAGACGCGAATAGTCATCCTGCGGCACGAATCGCGCGAATTACGCGGCGCGAATGGCGTGAAAAGCGCCTTTGATGCGTGATTCGCGCGAAACGCTCAAGTTGAAAAATCTGAACTTTGGCGAAAATTCGCGCCGCATTAACCAATCAGGAGCTTGCTGTAGTAGTGACGTGTTTACTAGCAAGCGGAGGCAGACTTCCAAAACTATGGAAGACAAAATCATCATCTCTGTATGATACAGATGTGGACAACCAAAACGCCCTTTTCACCGCCGCAGCTTCTGCCGCCGCGGCACTTTAGAGTGCACTTCACTTCACAAGCTGTTGTCCCCCGAGAGGCGCTTTAACCATAAGTTATTGAGCAAACGCATGTTAACGCATGTGTTTAAAGCATGTTTTAGCAAACAG
>JAUMHQ010000076.1:11368763-11380300 GCA_032361165.1 Enteromius paludinosus
GGTAGATTAACGGCGATAATTTTTTTATCGCGCGATAAGAGTCTCTGCGTTAACGCCGATAACGGCCCACCACTAATATATATACACAAAAAAACACTACTTTGCATACTACTTTTTAAAGTATCATTTGTAAAATACAATGATGTGCTTAACGTGTATCTTTAACTGTTCATTATATTGTGTTACAATTAATTATACCTACCGATTCAAGTAGCATGAAACTATAGGAGTTTTAAAATCCTAACCGATTATGAAATCTGGTTACAGTACACACGTAAAGAAAATCTTCACAGATTATCCTCCCTCAGATCTTAAACATACACACACTACAAGATTTTAACATCATGGCGCATCACACACTACAAGATATTTTTAAGATTATAATGCCAGAGGGAGCGCCTCACGTGATCTCACGCAGCAGATCTTGATATTTCAGTGATGTTTACATTAGCTTTCTGTACTCGCCCTGTATGTTCAAAACCCGGGTGCAGCGCTTCTCTTTCTCTTTACGGTTGTGATAACTGTACACATTATTCAGACAGTCGCGTTACTACAAAACTGCTTTCCTGTGAAAGTATTGACGTAATCATATAGCCGTCATCATCCCGATTGAAATCCAGAATTTGAAACATGTTTGATATGATCGAGGCAGCCTCGATTTGTGCACAAATAGATCGGGAGGTGCAAATTTCCATCGGTTGCCAGATAATCTGCGCCGAACATCGGACCCATTAAGGACCGATTCTCAGGAGGTGAAAATCTGGGCTAACAGGCAAAAAATCCTGCAGTGTGAACCTGGCTTAAGTAGCTGCATCATAACACAGTAAAATATCCTAGTCTATATGACCAGTATTCTTCTCTGGTTTTTGTGAGAAAAATGAAAACAGCTCTAAATAAAAATGGTTTCTCGATCCCCAACCCCATTATTTACTGCATGGACCTTTTTTCCCCCAATTTCAAGACATCCCTAGATGCTCCCAAAAGGCTTTTTTTGTCAGATTTATCTAACCTCTGGGGACAGTTTTGTCCCTAAAGTATACTGTAGCTAAATAACTCCAAACACACATACAGCTAATACAGGAAGCACTCAACACCCACACAAGTGAGAAGACTATTTGCACTGGATGTGTGTGTCTGATGGTGTTATAGTGAGGAATACGGGCAGGTATTGAGCTGTGTGTATTTCTGTGGGAGAAGAAAAGAGTGTAGAAATATAATCTCCTAGTTTTATAGCTGTATTGACTCCACATCATCTGAAGGATACAAAAGCGTTCCAGCTGTACAGTTTATCTTAGAGAAAGATGGAGAAATTTAAAGCAATATTCAACTTTAAGGACATTTTTAGTTTACTTATATGTTAAACAGTTTTAGTATCTTGATTAGTCTCAATGTAAAGGTAAATATGAATCTAATGCTTTAGAGACTGTAAGACAGAGCAGAAAGAAGATTTGAAAAGAACAATAGTATGTGGATGGCAGTTCAGTGTGAACGTGTATTGTTTCACAAAGCTTTCTTTGTTACTAACTGACCTCTCTATCCCCCTGATCAGGTCACTTTGGTTTGGTCACTGGAGAGCTGCTTTACTTTGGCCATCATCTCATAGAACAATAACCCTAAGATAATCTGCTCAACACATTAATAAAGCACATTTTCTGCTGCTTGTGCTTCTGTCCTTAGCAATGATTATACGATTTTTACCCCCAGAATCCCTGAGGAAAGTCATTGGATTTTGCTGAGCAGGGAAACAGGACAAAGTTGCCTTGTAATGCGCTCAGTCCGACCAGCTAAATCCTGCCCACTCGACATGTATGCGGCTCACTCGTACGTACACACACAGTGTACGCAAGCTTAAAACAGGCAGTTTGCCTCTTAGAGCAGATGTAATCTCTCACACTGTTGCAAATCTGACCTTAATCTCACCAAAGCATGCTTTTTGAGTTATTAATGATCAAAGCTCAGTGCTTATCTGCCCACACAAAATCCACAAAAACACACACTTCACACACACTTGGCACAATGAACAATTGTGCACAGACATATACTGTAGGACACAAATTCTTTTCGGTGGGCAGGATGTATATGAATGATTTTATGGTATTTCACCATTAATACGGTTTTTATTGTGCCTTTCCAGTTCTGCAAAAAGTATGAGAGTGTTATTTTATTGTGTGGATTTAATTAGGCCCTAGAAAGACTTTATTCTCATCACAAAGTACATCATTTGAAATGGGGTGGAAATGCTACTGTGGTTGTGGTTTTTCATTCAAAGAGGCCAAACATAACAGAATTCTCTTGTGATGTTTGTGTATATCCACTTTGGAAAGATTAAATAAACTAGTGAGAGCATGATGGGTTTATTTTTTGTAAAAATCCACCGGGCACAAAGTGGCCGTAGTTGGGGAAACGTCCATGTGCGCTCGATCAAAAGCCAAGGGAACGGTCTTGACTCCGTGTGTGTTTGTGTTCCAGCTGTTGTACAAAGGCCTCATGACGGCCCAGGGGAGATGGGAAAGCCGGTGGTCATCGCTAAAGACCAACAGGAGAGGATGAAGGAAATGTTTAAGATAAACCAGTTTAACCTGATGGCGAGTGAGATGATTGCACTCAACAGATCTTTACCGGATGTGCGTCTCGAGGGGTGAGTGTCTGATTACTTATGATAGCTTTTTTAAAACCTGCAACTGACCAAATTCAAATTTGTGAAATGTAGGTTGTTTTGAACTCTGAGGGTTGGTGTTTGGTGTGTTGCGGTATGTGTGTGTGTGTGTGCTTTTTGCTGTGTGAACTGCGTGTGTGGAAGCAGGGAGTGAAATGTAAACATTGATCCGTGAAATGTGTTTATTTTCTGCCCCTCAGATTAATTACTGGAGAGGTATTTTTTCTCAGCTGTGTTTGAAGCAAACCAATAGAATCAACATTTTCAATTAAAAGATAAGAGTGTGTCAATTACAGAGTCACAGTCATGACCTAACTTCACACACACGCAACTATCACCTCCACAAGAATGCGATCTTCTAACTCTCATAACTTACAGCGTATGTTACTTGTAAACGCACAAACTTGTTAAACCAAAGAGTTGAGGGGAAACTGGTGGCAATCTGAGTGATAATGAAAGAGCTGAACTCTTCTTCTTAAAGCAGGATGCGGTCTGCTCTCTTTCAGATGTTTTCCGTCTTTGCTTTTGTAAACGTGAAGATTAAGCAGTGTTTGGTCAGACTGTACTAACGTACACTAGCAGTCAAATGTTTGGACACACCTATTGGTCCTATGTTATTAGCATTTTTCTCATTGTTTTCTCTATCTGTGCGTGGGTGCGCGTTATATTTTAGTTTAGTCAAGAAATTCATGCATTGGCTGACATGACTTACCTTATATTAGTCAGTGAAAAGATTTTAGATCAGAAAGTATTTAAGATAATGAGAAACACATTCAGGCAGTCAGGTGTGTCTTTCTGACCACAAACTGTCAACTCAGACGGGAAGTGACCATCTGTTTGACACCTAAGCAACATGCATGGGATTAAATATGCATATTTTGCGTCACGTTTTTAAAGAAATTAATATGTTTATTCAACAATGATACAATAAATTGATCAAAAGAGAGAGTAACTCCATTTATAATATTACAAAACATTTTTATTTCCAATAACTTTCTATGAAAAAAAAAGTACAAACTGCTTTTTTAAGTTGTTTTTAATTGTAATCAATTATGTTTTCCAGTGTTATTGTTTTTCTGTATTTTTGGTCAAATGCTTAGCATAAGAAACATTAAAGACGTCTTACTGACTCCTAACCTATAAATGGTAGTGTACAAATATGTAATTAATTATAGTAAAATGCAACAAGATTGCTGGAATTAAAAAAGTATTACAGAACATTTAAATAAAATGTAAAAAATAATATTGTATGTTTACACTGAGCCTTTTTACAACTCATTTACATAAGACACTAGACTGTGAACTACTGTACGTAGTGTGCGATGAATTGTTTGATGAGTTGCAGTCATCCACCCTAAATGTTCTTTAAACACCTATTATCCTGTAAGTGTTTGCCACGTCAAATATTAGCTGCTAATATTTGTATTGTAGAGGTCAGATTACTGTGTGTGGACCGTGTGCGGGGGTGTGTGTGTGTATTTTTCGCACTACGTAATATGCCTTTTATTTCCGTTACACTCTGCAGTAGTAGGTTCACTGAGGTGAGACAGAGAAAAGCAAAGATGTGTATAGAAGTTGTCACATTCGTCCTTGAAAAAGCAAAGAAAAAAGGCGCTTGAGTGCGTGTGTGTTTGTGACGCTTCTTTTGTTCTGTGTGATATCGCTTCGTTCCTACTGCATTAAATAATGTGGAGTTTGTCCCTCTGCAGTGGACACACACGTTTTCAAAAGGCCTTGCCTTAAATATTTACGGTTTTAATAAGTCCCTGGATGTTCTCTCTTTCAAGGCGCGACCATGGAAACTATTCCACCATGACAATAATGTCACCCGAGGTCTCGGAGCCAAGTAAAGCTGAAACATGTCTGTGAGGCAGACGCAGTGTTCACACACTCGCATACTGCTGAACGTCAGGCATTACGTCAAGTGTGTTTAATGAACTAAATCGTTTGCATATGCATCCTGGCAGTGCCTGGCGGGGTGATAAATCACTGGGTCACTGGAGGGAACTGCAGGTCTGAAAAAAAAAAAGCCAGAATTATTGTCGTTTAATGTGTTTTGTAATTATGTAGTACTATCTATTACCATCTGTCTGTGTGTGTGTGTGTGTATATATATATATATAATTTTTTTTTTTTTGGATGCAACAATACAGTTAGCCAACTGTTCAATTCATATGTAGGTTTTTTAACTATGAAGTATGGTTCTGATGGCTTGGCAGTATTTTTTGCAACTTGTGATTTACAATGCAGTTTTTAAAACAATAAATCTATAGAATAAACACTATGTTTGTTATGCATAACTTCAGGGCTGGATGTTTTGACAATTGCAGTATTTATTTGATATTTACAGATCTCTTTGTGTGTGTGTGTGCGTGCAGGTGTGCTTGAAAGTGTCTATAGTTTCTCTTCCTGTCAGATAGCGTTTAAGGTTTTTAGAGTGTATTGAAAGTAAATAATGCATTTTAAAATGTAATTTGTTCCTGCGATGGCAAGTGAAATATTAAGCATCCATTATTCTAATCTTACGTGTCACATGATCCTTCAGAAATTATTTGGACATGCTGATTAACATTTTTGTCAAGGTCTTTTGATGAATAGATAGTTCAGATGAACAGCATTCTTTATAATGAGGTAGAAATAAATGACAAAGGTTTTAAGGTTTTAGGATTTAAACTGTCTACCTTTTCACTAAATTTGTTCACACTTTATTTTCAGGTCCAGTTCTCACTAAGGATGTCAACGATTAATTAAAGATCGATTAATTGTCGATAAGAGATGCAATCGATTAAAGCTATCGATGGTCGATTAGTCGTTTCAATTTAGGGTGCGTGCGGCGAAAACAGCTGCGAGTGACGAACATTTTTTACTAAATTACAAATTACGCTTTTAATATGATCCAATCTTTACACCTACATTAAATCAGATACAACACAAAGTTATTTTGTATTGAAATTAGGGCTGCACGATTTGGGAAAAATGTCACATTGCGATTATTAAGGTCAAAATTGTGATTGCGATACGATATATTGACTCAGCTTGCTTGTTTTGAAGGAAAATGCACACACAGATTACTAATAATGCCGAAACTGAGATACAGTATCGAGTGCAATCCAGCAACAACAAATTAAAACTAAATTGTACAAAATTAAATAACAGTAACATCTTTACTTCACTGAATTAAATTACATTAATTAATTTAAAAATAAAATTAAAAACTCAAAAGTACAGATAAATAAAACAAATACCCATTTTTATATTTGTACATGTTGTCCCAAAACATTTTAGCAGGATGTAATATATACTTAGTATATTTCTTTTGCTATCTCTTGTCACATGTGCCAATCGTTTTCTCAAATCCCTCTTTGCTAAAAGTGCGTTCACACCTGAGGAGACTTGGGCGAATATATCTCTATTCGCGTGTAGTTGGACACTTGAACATGTCGAGTGTACGTCGGTTTCAACTGCACACATCAGCAGGGCTTAAGCAGAGCGTATTTTTTCCGCGCCGGAAAAACGGATTAGAGCACACACGGCCGGTTAATGCTTCATTTGCGTCTGGTGTGAACATAAGAATGAATTTCTTGTTATGTCTACGAATGCATTTGTTTATTTAATATAATCGCAAAGTTTGCTGTAATGTAATCGCACAGGCTGACATCACGATTGCGATATGATTAATCGTGCAGCCCTAATCGAAATGTAGTAATAAGTCATGTTTTATGAACATGTTTGTTGCTGGAACTTCACTTTTTCAGGGCTGACGACACAAACAGCACAGGATTATTTATTACTAAAACTTCATTCGTTCCTGCGACATATTAATTTTGAATTAATTTTACTGACCATGTTTTATGAACTTTTCCCGAGAAAACCCACGATTTAACTTAAATGCGGGAACAATTATTAATTATTCCCCCACGTTTACAACATTATGTGAAAACAATGATTAAAAATTTACAACAATAAAATAAACCTGCGAATCTAGAGGGTAAGACGGTGAGGATTTGGGAAAAAAAAATTATTAATTGCGTGACCATCTACTTTTGGGAAATGCACCCCAGATTGGCTTGAATGCAAAAGCATAATCGAGATTCTTCATTTGCCTGCAAACCAATTATTTCTCTTATTAACAAAGCTTTGTACCTGACTTGTGTTATAATAGTGTATATATATATATATATATATATATACACGTATATAAAATAGTCAAATGTTAATTAATCGGTAAATTAAACGACGATCGATTGTGGAAATGATTGAAAGTTGCCATCCCTAGGTCTCACTTTTAACACAGTTAACAATGACTTTTACTTCAATAACCCCCTGATTTGCTGCTTATTAATAGTTAGTAAGTTGTTAAGTTTAGATATTGGGTAGGATTAGGAATGCAACATAGGTCTTGCAAAATATGTTCTTTGTAAGGGCCAATAAACAGCCAAATGTTAATAACAGACATGTCAAGAAGTAGTTAGTTAATGATAAGAATCGGTACCTATACTAGGGTTACCCATCATCTTTTACATTTGACCAAAAAATGCAATTAAATGAGAAACATGCAGAAAGGTCTACAATTACTCTTTCTGTATGATTCAACCATACAATCGGGTCAGGTGACAGTTTTACAGTTTGCCCATGGTTTCTATGTTGACATGTCAGAGAGGTGCGTATGCTGCAGTTGGAATAGAGTGAGTAAATGAGCCTGTGAGAATCATCATGTTTGCCTGCCTCTGATTTACACTGCAAATATGACTTAGAGCACATGGTCTGATGTGTTTTGTTGACTCTCCAGCTCAAAAACAAGTAAGAGAAGGAGAAGGATCCATCTTCTTCATTCTCTCTCCCTCTTTCGTCCTCCTCACACACAAACTGACAAATCTGCAGCAAATCTGCATGATGCGATCATGTCAACATGCGCCAAGAAGGTTTCCGGCATCTTGTTAAAACCATGTCTTGAAGGATTCAGGGCTGTTCTGGTGTCCGATGAGTGTGTGTAGAAAATAACATGCACTCAAAAATCAGCTTGGCATAAGTATAGTCTACTCTATGCATCATTTCTTCCCAGAGAAAAGAAGCAGACATTGAAAATTAGCTGTGTATTCTGATAAAAAGATTCACAGGCGATTGTTGATTTACTTCTCATTGTCTCTGCATATAAGCTGGAAAAACAGACGCACTTCAGCTTTAACGATCGTATTTCATCTGGTTGGAGGATCAGATTCTGATTGGACTGATTTGAAACTCTCTTAGCAACGCTCTTCAAACATGTCATTATGCTTTACTGTGCATCAGCAGATAAACCTTTTCCCAGTTACCTCTCTGTTTTCCCTGACCTTCTGCTGTCTCTCTTGTCTTACACACATACACACACTCATAGCGCCTAAGTGCTGTGTGTGATGTGTACTAAATTACTGTTTTGCTGCTCTGAATGGAGTAAAATGGAATACATTATTCTGTTTCTCTAAATTACATATCAAAGGAGGACGAGCGAGAGCCGGAGAGAGAGAGAGAGAGAGATCTGATATCAAAGAAGTAAGATATCTCAATCTCTACGGAAGGAAGGAAGTGGAATAACTAGGCAAGAAAAAAAAAGCAAAGTGGAGATGAAAGCTACTGAAAATGTATCTGCCGAAGGGGAAAGCAAGTGTGTGTGAGCAAGCATCTTTATGTATTTGTGTCGGTTTGTGGCTTCCCAAACACACCTCTGTGTAAACTGTCCCAATATTGTGTTATCTAGATGATCCTTGAAACCTTGGCAAAACAGGAAACTGAAATCTGGTTGATTTATGAGGCGCTAAATGAGTTTTTTTCACATTTTGTCAGCGAAACTGGTATTAACTAAAACTAAACTTAAAGGCAGGGTAAGTGATTTTCTCAAAAATGCTTTAGAAAACAGAGTCCGGGGAGAGTACCAAAACAAACTTGTAGCCAATCAGCAGTGAGGTGTCTTCTAATGATGTGGAGGAAAGTGTGTTCAGTGAACAGCCGAGCCGAATGACAGAAAGATAAAAAACAAACAAGGAAAAAGTCTACGGAATGATTAGGCAAGAAGTAGGACCCGTGTAAATATTGATTTGTCGCGGTGTAGACAGCGTCACTGATTATAATGACTTATATAGTATTTTTTGTGCCCGTTTGTGTCCCATGTAGACATGGTGTAACATTGGTTATTCTAGACCTTGTTGCTTTAAATGCTAATGAGCTCTGCTGACTAGGGGTGGGGGATATGACGATTTTTGATCGTGGACGATAAAAATTCCTCCACTATCTGCTTTTTAAGGAATATCGTAGTATCGTGCTATTTTATGATCTCCGTCTCAATATGCTGTACAACGCGTCATACATTCATGTCAGTGGTAGAATAACAAACACCGGACACTGCACGGATTCGCAATCCCAAAAGTACATTATTCGCTTTAAACTCTTGTCGATTAAACATTTCATATGTGTGCTGTCCTGATGCTCTTTGTAGCGTGTACACCTGAAGCGCTACAAGCCTGTCAAGTAGCGCCTAATTACTGAACTAAGATATTCATCACGTGATTGATTGTGGTAATACTGTCACGAACACACAGCGTGTTGCTTGTCTAAAGTGAAAGTAAACAATCAAGAGGAAAACGTTCCAGTATATTAGATGCGTGCAGCTCTTAAAGGGACAGAACTAAACATGCCACTGCATGTCATTAAAGGGATAGCGCACTCAAAAATGATAATTGTGTCGTTATTTACTCACTTACATGTTGTCCCAATTCTTTCTTGTGCTAAAACAAAATAAGATATTTTAAGTAACCAAATAGTAGCTGGTCCTCGTTGAATTTAATACAATGAAACTCATTTAGATATCTGCCCTTCTTTATTTTATACTTTGTTACCTTGAAAGGCTTTTTTTTTGTAAAAATAAGGCAAATTTGTTTGTCTGTACTGCTCCGACAACTTGTAAAATAGTCTAATCAATAACAAAGAATCATGATAAAATATGTTATTTTTGCCCTATCCCCCATCCCTACCTCTGTAAAATATAAAAAAAAAAACCAAGATGAAAAAGAATCGGGATATCGTGAATCATGATTCCCCCAGAAAAAAATCGCCATATGGTATTTTTTCCATATCGCCCACCCCTACTGCTGACCCCACCTCTGACCATAGATATGTGTAGATGACCCCTTTTAAATATAATTTTGATCTGGTCTGGTTCCAGTTGCGTGAGATTACATTTACATTACAGTACAGTTACATCAAACAGTATGTCAAAACAACAGAGCTGCACACATCACAAGTGTTCAGTGCTGTTTGTGGTAATGATCTTTGGCTGCTGTCTCCTCTAATACTTCTAACTAGCTCCAGATGCACTTCTTTTCAACTATTTTCACTGCATTCGCAATTCCTTCTCTCCCCGCTAAAGACAGATGACAGTAGCGCAGAAACGGCAGTGAAAAGTTGATACTTTTGTTAGAACGCTTTAGAAAATGAGAACGCAGCAAGGACCCGAAAACACAGATTAAACAGTTCATCCTAACTTAATATTCAAATCCACTTGGCCAAAACCGGTGAAAAATCTTAACATCTTTTTGTTGAAATATTCTCGTACATTCTCGGCTTTGACCCTATTTTAGTTTAGCTGTTGTCCACAAGGAAATTAGTTTCAACCAAAACTATTGAGTAGCTCTGTTGCAATACAGAGGCTGGATCTTTTGGATCATTAATTGGGCATCTCTGCTGTAGAATATGCTTCCCCTGAGAAGATTTGTTGTTGTATTGACCTTCATAACATGGTTAGTGTTCAGAAGTGAGCTTGATGACCTGATTGACTGATTAGCATAATCACTGCAATTCGTCAGCGCAATTATGCATTGCTTGATTTCTCCTTTTTCCTGTTTCGTTCTTGTTTCTTTTGTCTCTGAGTGTGAGTTTTTTGGGTTTGCTTCCACAGTGTGGCGAGCAAAACGTTTTTGGCGCGTATTTTTGTAATTAGCAAGTTGTGCAGAACCATTAAAAGCATATGGTCAAGACTGTAAACTCGCAGTCAGCATAGATTTACACAACCACGCCAACACACGCTGTTTTTATAGTTGTGTGTCGCGTAGAGAGAACAGCTCACAGCTGGGAACAATGCTGACCTTTTCTCCTTCGCTGCATTCCTGCTGTCTGGGAGAGAACTGTGTGTGCGTGCGCGTGTGTGTGTTTGATGCTGAGAGCTGTACTGTGGTAAGGTAACACAATATTTCCTTTACAGTTTGACAGTCTTTGTTTTTATATGTCTTTTTTACTTTCGATTAGAGCCAGGTAGCTTTTATTGGCTTGGTAAAAAAAAACAAAAAAAAGTCAGAGTTCCTGAGTAGTCAAGAAAGGCATGCCTTTTAAAAACATGAGAAAATAATTGACACTACAGGGTTAATAAACAAATTAATGTGTTTCTTTTGTATAATAAATATAGATATAGAGTTTTGGAGTCAAAAAGGGGATGTGAGTAGAGGCAGTGCTTCCACGTTATAAGCAGCATCAATTATCAACATTTTTTGCCATTAAAAAAACACATTCTCGCAAAGGCTGTATTTTTGATAGATTTTTTTAAAACTGATAGTTAGTTTTGAGCTGAAAAGCTGACTTTTCAACATCAGTAATCCAGCATTTCAATGTCAAATTACTCTTTAGAAATCATGCTACTGTATTATGCTGAAATGATGCTAAATTAACATTTATTATTAATATCAATGTTGGAAATGGATTTATTTGTTTATTTCAGGATTCTCTGGTGAATAAAAACTTTATTAGAACAACATTTATTTAAATTAGGGCTGGGACTCGATAAAAAAAAAAAATCTAATTAATTAGAGGCTTTGTAATTAATTAATCGAAATTAATCGCATTTTAATCGCATATAAAT
>JAUMHQ010000076.1:11380308-11392140 GCA_032361165.1 Enteromius paludinosus
GATTTGATCTGCTATAGGGGAGGAGCCACAAAATATTTGCACAGCAGCCCCTCTGGCCCACCCAATTCTCTGAAGTTCTTGCTAGCAGTTTAATTTTACTTATTTTTCATAAATGATCAGCACAAATATCTGATAAAAGAGACAAATTCATCCAAATGAAATAAATAGCTTTATATATTTAAAAAAATACAAAGGCATCAAAAATAAACAGATAAATTTGGTGCCAAAAGAGCCAACCAAACAACTGAGCCAACTTAATGTGCATGCATTCTGTGCACATATAGTAAGATTGCAGAATCTGAAACTTTAGAAATAATTTAGTACGAATTTTGCAATATTTCCCAGCAGCAGCTCACACTATCTTCGATCACAAGCAACTGATTTTGTCCAGGAATCTTAAAATGAGGTAATACACATAAATAAATAATGAACGGATTACCTACCGCGTTTGTCATTATTGCTCTTTTAAATTCCACATCGTGTGTGCGTGCGCGCGCCCATGTTGTCTAGTAACGGACGTACCGGCAAGCTGGCACATCGTATGCTTGCGCCTTGTCTATACATTGTATATACAAGTTATAATTATCTCCTACTTTTCAGCGTGAGAAATACAAGGTGTGGCGTGAGAGCGTGTGAACTGGCTGAAATGTGTGTGTCTCACGGTGAATGCGTGAGACTTGAGAGCCCACCTTCCAGTACATTCAGAACATTAGAAACGCTAGTTGGTGCTCCAGTATAATCGGTCCGCTGAAAATCATCCAGTGAGAAACGTCCCGCCTTGCAAAATTAAGTGCGATTTAAAATGCGTAAACATTTTTTTTACACGTTATTTTTGTGTAATTAATTCTAATTCTAAATTAACGCGTTAAAGTCCCGGCCCTAATTTAAATATATAAATATATAAATGATATAAATATACATTCACAACGATGTAAAGGTGTGTACTGTCACTTTTATTCAATATAACATTTTTGTAGAAATGCCAGCAGAAACATTATAGGTCTATGTGGGTAAAGTGTGTTCATAACCAACTGAAAGTATTTCAACTGCCTTATAAAAGGACACAGCGGTTCGACCAATTAAAAACTTTCAAATGAGTCCAGTATGGCCTTCGGACTACAATTTTGTGTTTTGGATTATGAAGGCAGCCGTGACACCAGCTGGTTGTTTTTGTATTTCCATTTTCTGTTTTGATTCTGTACTTTGATATGATGAAAGCGCTGGTCAGAGAGATTTGGATTTAGCGCGTGTGTGTGTGTGTGTTTGAGATTACGGTGACTTTGAGAACTGATGACTAACCGATCCTGTGTGTCCTCTGGCTGTTATCTCTGCTTTAGAGGGAGAGCAAAAGTAAAAGAGAAAGGCTGTCCTCAATTTCTCCTCCCAAATGCACAGCAAGCTTAAAATGTGTGTAAAATCGCAGTGAGCTGCATCATTGGACTAACTCAATCTAGTAGGATGTCCTGTGAATGACTGAATAACTGCAGCTCACATTCTTCTTCCACTGCATCACTCTTTCTCTCTCTCTGTGCTGAAGCTAAGCATGATTTGGCCTGAGGAGTCTGATAATAAAAAAAAATTAAAAAATCTAGTATAATAACGTGCGCGCTTGTGTGTGTGTGTGTGTGTGTGTGTGAGAGAGAGAGAGAGAGAGAGAGAGAGAGTGAGAGAGAGTAATGGAAGAGTTCTACAGACCTACGGCTGTTTTTGTCTCTCTGATTGCACCAAATATATCCAATTATTCCTAGGGCCTGAGTAATGTGATTGTGTGCGTGTCTGGTGTCTCTGAGGGTTTGTGCGAGCATGTGTGCGTTTCATCTTTGATTCCTTCCATCTTTTGATCAGCCATTCGTTTCCACATTGTCAAAGCTATTTTGGGCTGATTTAGCCTTTGCTCTTAGACACACACGCATATAAAGCGATGGCCAGACATATGCTACCTCACCCACTCAACTCACTCGCACTTTGATGGTGTCTGTGCTGATTGGAGGGAAGGGATGCATGATCTTCCTGCCCTACAAAATGGATTTTTATAGAGAGACAGAAAATCTAGGAGAACGGACACCAAGGAACGAGAGCGAAATCTGTGCTTCGTTTTAATCAAGCAGGTAGCAGGGCTGACCAATGAGACGCCTCGGCTGCAAATTAAACCGTTGTCTGGGGTCCTGAGAGTCGACAGGAGGTTAATGAATTTAAAAAGAGCAGTCTGTGCGTTTCCAGATGATGAGTTTAAGAAAGATAGGGGCCAGGAGGGTCTGTGTTACCGCAGTGATGGGACATCATGGGCTACAACCCCTCACCTTCATTTAATTAATTGTGTGTGTGATGGCAAGTAGGTTGGAAGGTGTTTTGTCTCTTTTTTTTCTGTTTTAATGTTATTGTTTTTGTGTAATTAAGTTATCAATCATTTGGATCGTTGTAGTTATGTTTGCTGCTGAATCTGGTTTCGTGATTGATGTTTTGTCTTTGTGGGTGATCACAGACCAAAATCCCCCAGCTGTGCTAAGGCAAACAGGAAATGAGGCAGGAAGTGGAAGCGTGTGTCCCACTTCAGCTCTCCAGATACAGCAAACACTGGCTTTCCTCTTCCTACCACAGCATAGACTGGCACAGTGACCTGCAGTTACATAATCCACAAACAATCAACACATTCTTTGAACCTGCCCAGAGCCCCTCAAACGGCCAATCAGAGCCCATGTTCTGGATGACTAATTGAAATTTAGACCAATGATGAAGTCGTGGACTGGGATGTTTATGGAAACATTTATTGGAATTTCAGACCATTTTCTGGAATCCAAGAAAGATTAAAATCTCCCTCTCCAATTAAATTCATTGTGTGTTAAAGAATGCTTTTATTGCCAGAGCATTTTCAATAATACTGGCTGCAGTGAGAATTGGTGAATAAGAAAAAGAAAATAACAATAAACAATACTGCAGATTGAGTAAACAAATAGTGTTAACAGATTAAAAAATCAACAACATAATAAAATAAAAGTAGAGAATAAACTGAGAAAGTGTATAACAATTAAAGTAACAAAAATGTAACAGATCTATGGTGCCCCTGAAGGGAAATTGATCCATTTTTATTCCCCCAAGAAACTTTGCGTAAACATTGTGTGAATTCATACGAGAACGCAGAGGTTTTTCATGCAAACACAAAAGTTTTGATAGAATGCAAAGGTTCCTTGGGAGCACAAATGCACAGCTTTTTGGGAAAATGCAAAACTTTTGTGTGGAAATGCAAAACCAGTTTTTTATGCTAATATAAGAAATGAGGCAGAAATGCTAATATGCATCTTATGCTAATATACAAAAACTTTTCTTCCATCCCTTATTCTTTTAGCACCATGTCCCTTTAGGGTCTCCATATACCCCCAAATTACTGAATATGTTATCCGTTTTATTTGTGAAACTCAAACATTTGTCAGCCAATCACATCCGTGTGGCCCATTTATTTTGATTCCTTTAAGCTTCTATTGTGTTCAGACAGATATTTTTAGATAAACCCTGACCTAACATAACTCTAACTTTTCCTTTAAGAAGTTTGAGCTAAAGATACAGACTAGATGAACGGGAAAATAACAGCAATAATTAATCTCTTTCATGTTCAGGTTAATGCTGATTGTTAGCTCATTCACACTGAATGTTGCACCTTGTCGCAACGTGTGACCAAACCTGCCAAAGTCGCAAACATTCATTATTCCAGTGTCGTCTGTTTTTAGCACTCCTTACACTAAATGAGGAGCATTCGCAGTCTCTCCTCTTCTTCATAACGGCCTGTGTGTTTCTGATAAGTGCTAATCTCCACTCATCTCAAACAGAGCTCTCTGCAGCTCTCCAGACTCTGTGCGGTCTCTTCGTTTGTGTACTCAGGCAGGAGGAGATCTTGTCTGCAAGTTTTGTCCATTCTCATTGCCAAGTGTTCTATTTTGCAGGTGTAAAACGAAGGTGTATCCAGACGATCTCCCACGCACCAGTGTGGTGATTGTGTTTCATAATGAAGCGTGGACCACTCTGCTCCGAACGGTCCACAGCGTCATGAACAGGTCGCCGAGACACCTGCTGGAGGAAATCGTGCTGGTGGATGACGCCAGTGAGAGAGGTGAGTGTGTTCGCCAGTGTTTTGGAAACCAAATGTTTCCACAAGGATAATAAAACCTGAAATCTCCTACAATGTGGAGAGCCAAGGGTCATACGTTTAACAGCTTTAGAGCTTTGGAAACATGTCTTAAAGTGATCACCTGCTGGAATGCCACTCTTGTGTACACGCCAACAAGTTAACTAGAGATTACAGGTCATATGAAGTTTTAAATATGGCTATTTTCTCATGGCACGTTCACACCAGAAGCGACTTGCGCAAATAATTACATAGTTGGACGCTTGAACATTTTGAGTTTACTTGCTTCACGCGTGCAATTCGCTTCATTCGTGCATAAAAATGAACTTAACAACAGATGTGAATTCGCGGCATGAGAGGGGCTTCTGCCAGGCAGCTCCCGTCTCATGCATTGGTAGAGGAGAAAACCGCAACATTTTCTAAATATTGTAGTTATTGTGCCATGAAATGCAGTTTTAAGAGTATTTCAGGCGAGAATGTAGTTGTTTAAAACACAAATCTGCGATTTATTAAAAAAGAGAGCGCCTATTTAAAAGTTTGCTTCGCCGATTATGGAGCCGTGAGCTCCAGGCAAACACCGGGTGCTCAGTGCTCATGTATCCGCCGAGGGCAGCCTCACCGCGGCTAGTAATTCTGATACTTGCCGCTGCCTCCTGATGTCTCTGTAGTGGTTAAACAGGAGGTAAAATTCGTTTTAGGTATATCTCGTAGGCAAACTCTGCTTTAATGAATCTATTATTTATTTCCTTTTTATTCCTGTTTTTATGAAAGTACGAAGGATACAGAGATGAGGATTTTGTCTTCCATAGTTTCGGAATTCTGCCTCAGCTTGCTAGTAATCACGTCACTACTAGAGCAAGCTCCTGATTGGTTAACGCGGTGCGAATTTTCGCCAAAGTTCATATTTTTCAACTTGAGCGATTCACGCGAATCACGCACGTCAAACACGCCACTTAATTCATGCGAATCGTGCCGCAAGATGTCTAATCACCTCTTTGTATTGACTTAACATATAAATCACTCGCGCTTAACGCTTAATTCGCTTTTGGTGTGAACGCATTATACAAACACATCGCTTCAGTAGGCATTTATTAACCACCCAAAGCCACGTGGAGTACTTTTTATGATGCATGGATGCACTTTTTTGGACTTTTTGGGAAAATCTCGATTTCTTATTCACTGCTCTTATAATGCTTGGAAGAGCCAGGCCATTTTCCAGCAATAACTTCAATTGTGTTCATTAAAAGAAGAAGTCGTATACACCTAAGATGGCTTTGAGGATGAGTAAATCATGGGGTAATTTTACTTGTGTGAACTGTTCCTTTAGTTTAGGGTTAGAGGTTAGGAAGCAGTAGTTTCCCAGTAAAAACCAATAGAGGTCAATAAAAAGTTCCCACCATTTAAGGAAACCAAATGTACCTGAGCGTGTGTGTGTTTGCTGAAGCTTTTCCTTGTTAAAGCTAAAGTGTACAGTTCCCCCCAAAATGTTCTCTTGATGCTTGTTAAAACATGTATGACTGACTTTTTCCATGAAACGCAAAAGTAGATATTTTGAAGAACTTTCATACGGCTCTTTTCTTACAGTTAATGAGGCTTTGTCGAATGACAAAAAACCCACAATTTTTGTCTATATGATATATATGCTATTCTCTAAGACTTTTGTATCTAAAGAAAGGAATAAAGACACTTTGTTTTGTATGTAGTAAGGCTTAGGGATTCTGCTATACATGTTTCTGTGGGTAAATCGAAAAAACAGTCAAAGAGAAGTCAGGACATAAAGAAGAGTGAGGAAATAATAGCACTATTTAGGGTGAACTGTCCCCTTAAAATTGTTATGTAACTAATTTTTTCTTCCGTTTTGTGATGTTCATTTGATTGAAATGCTTGATTGTTGACTGGATAGAGGCAGATCTGAATGCGAAGCGGGTCGATTTTAAGAGAGAGGGGCTTGGTTTAAGCAGACTACTGGAAGATATATGTATGATATTTCGATTATGTATGAATTGTCTACTTAGATCAGTAACATACCTTTCAAAGGTGGGATGATGGCACAGACATCGCTCGCATGCACAAATAAATGCTTTCACACAGGTGTCTAATTTAAGATAAGGCCATTGTGCTGCAGCACTCCAGAGATAATGATGTGGTTCTGTTTCCACTCTTTGAAAATGCCTGTATCATGCCAGCTCCGCTTTCACTGTGTGTGTTTGGTGTGTTTGTGTGCAGTGAAAGGGAACAGAACACATCTGGAGGAAAAAGATGGCCGGTGACCTTGTTGCATATTCACGTCAATGATGAAATGTGATTTACGCACTGGAAAGCGAGCGTGTTTGTTAAAGACAGATTTATACAGAGAGAGAGAGAGAGTGTGTACGTTCAGCCTGACGTCTCTGACTAGCTCTATTGTGAGTCTGCTGCTGTGTGGGTTTGCAGCTCTAGTGTCTTTGTGTTTATCTGCTGCACTAACCTGTTATTTGGCTAGATTATGGGATTAGTGGATTAGTAGGTGCAATTAATACATACCTGGAATTATATTATCATTAGCCCACACACTCTCACATATGCACTCACCAACAGTATTTTTAGCTTAGAGATCCACTATATACAGTATATATACACACAACATATCGATTATCAGCTAAGGGATTTTTTAAATATTTAATATTTTTTAATAAATGTTTTGGATACATTTTGGCTGATATGCAGATTTTGACTTTGTCTTTGTTGCTATCATGTAATTAGTTAAAATAAAAAATACCAATACAGTATACTATATATATTATGTATATAATATTTACATTATGGTTTGGTATTAAAAATACAAAGTAATATACAAAATAGAATATTTATATCTCCCATTTATCAGTTATTGACCATAAGTATTGCCTTGTTGGTATTGGCCAGCAATTTTATTACATTTTTGAATATGCATATCATTATAAGAGGTATTAGAACCACTCGAGAGCTATTAAATACTTGTGCTATGAAAAGGGCTTCATATTTCTAGCTCTCTTGTATACTGTGCATCTCATTCGCTGTGGTTTAAATTTGATTAACTTCTAAATGATATATACATTGGTCTATTGAGTCTAACACCTTACTCTAAAACTCATTAAAATGTCAAAATGACTAATTTCTATAGATAAATCAAGTTATCATAGGAATTTCTCTTGCTCTGCAGTGAATCCTGGGAAATCTGATTTAGCTGGTGTCGTACTTATTAGTGTAATTATTCAGTCCAGGTGTTGACAGACCCGCTTCTTTTTTAGCCCTGAATCATTTTCTCCATCACTGCACTGCTGTCGTCTCTCCCTGAGCATTGATGTGAGTGCTGAGGCAGTGACACGACCAAAAACACTGAACTTTTACTGACACTGCAGTATATTGGAACGCACCGTTATGTCTCCTCACACAACTCCTTCGCGTATGCGTTGTATGCGCACCGTCCGCAGAGTCTCAAAAAATTGCCTGCACACTGGCGAGGTGCACAGATGTCCTTGAGCTTTCCTGACGACAAAAATGACATAATGAGGACAGCCGAAGTATACTTTGGCCTCGACTAACAACTTGTGCCAGCGTTAAAATAGTACTGTTTGCACTGAGATAGTACAGAGGTGCTCAGTGAAGCATTAGCACTGAAAAGACATGGTCACAGTTATTATTGTATTGTAAGAGAACATGCATTTGTAGGAGCTTCCCTTTCAGGCACAAAATTTATGGGAGGAGAGTATTAAAATGAACCATGCCGGCATGATTTACTAAATTTCGAAAAAGATTTGTAACCAAATGGGTAAAAATACTATGGAAGTCAACGGTGAACCACGACATTGATACATTTTCATGTTTTAAGTTTATTTTTATAGGCTGTGTTGAGGGAGACGGCAAGTTTTTGCACTTGCAATCCCTGCTACACCACTGACTCGTGACCCGGGAGGTCAGGAGCATTTCAGCTGACTTTAGAAATGTGTCCTGCGGGTCTTTGGTCTCGCTGGCAGCTGCTCCGGAGTGCTCTGACCTCTGTATACATGACCTCTGCGTGACTCTGTTGCCCTCCAGCGTCATTTCAATGGCTGCTGAAAGCCCTGCACGAGTGCTCCATGTGACCCGGCTCGGGGTGTACAGCTCTAGGGTGAACATTCACTCACAAACACAGACAGCAGCCGACCAAACTGCTGACAGCACTGTGATGTGATGACCCAAACGCACATGCAAAAACCTACATCGAATGACATGCTTATATTTTTAATAGGATAAGAAGAGGAGGAAGAAACAAGATTGCTGTCAGTGTTGTGAACCCACATTATCTTTTTGTAAAACTGCAGCTCAATTTGTCAAGAGTACATTTCCTGAACTGGGATTTGTGAGGAACTGCAAGGGGTTTGTGAGCTGATGAAAAGCTAAGAATTAATGGAATAATGACATTTTTAATAATGTAAAACTCTTGGAGATTTTAAATAAATATTTAGGCCTAAGGGGTTTGACTGACAAAAAAAAATCTTTTGGAATCCCTGCCCTAGTCTATTTCAATATGAACAACTTATTTTACATGTTTGGTAGTTAAAACTGGCTTGTTCTGTTTCATATCAGCGAATCTGCTCACTTCAAACCTTCATTCATTGGAAACGCTGACCTTACAGTTTCAGAGGAGCACTATTTATCTGAAGGACGCACTACAGAAAAAAACTTGATCCTCTTTTCTTCATTTGTCCTTTATGTTTTTTCCACTTTATTGATTCTCTCTTTCTCTCAGGGTTTCTCTTTGTATTTCTTACGTTCTCTGTTATCAGATATATGGTTTGTAATGGAAAGTAAATAGTGAAGGTGAATCTCTGAATTAGCTAGTTCACACAGTAGGTGTGTTTTCATGGTCAGCATCAAGTCATTTCGGTTGTATCCGGTGTTTTGCATCGGCTTAAAGTCATTTCTTTATCTCATCGTACATGTATATAATATACATTGTGTATGTGTACAGTGACAATAAAGACATTCTCTAAACTAATTCAAATTTGTAATGTTTACCAACAGAAAGCAGTATGGTTTAAAAAAGTGACTTCGTATATTGCTGCACTACTGACTTAAAGCTTTTCACTGTATCGACAAAAACACACTGAGACATTTATCAAAATAATGACACATTTTTGGGTGACCTGTGCCTTTAAGGCAGGCAAAGCATTAGTACCTCAGTATAAAACCAATACAAGTCCCGCCATGACAGAAAAAGCGCAGCCGGAGTAACTGTAGCCACATCAGAATTTAGTCTGTAGGTGAGAGACTGCAGAGACTTTGACAGAGTGTTCATCCAAGAGACCTTTGAAGCTTCATTTGAAGCCTGTGACACACACACACACACACACACACACACACACACACTCCTCTCTAACCACTGCAACATTTTGACAGATTGAAAAAAGACACATCGACGTCTTCTTTTCTCACTCTGTCACGCACACATGCGCCAGTTCGGTCGGTAATAGACTGACTGCGCAGGTCACGTCCTGCATAAGAATAGCTGCCAGCCCCCCTCCTCCCTCATCTGTGCTAATCTGCTTCTCCTGTGGAGAGATAAAGACCCAAATTCTTCCTCTCATCTTCCTGCCGCTCAATTTTGTCCTCTAATGATGTCCTCTCTCGTTCCCCTTCCTTCTCTTTCCGCCCACTCTCTCTTCCTCCTCTCTATTTCCACTTAAACGACTAGAGGAATAAGGCAGGATATTGATTTACGTGTGCATAGATTTACTCACGTGGATGCAGAGAATGATGAGTGGAGCTCATTTGAGCGGGGCGTCCGTGTGACTTGTTTTATACAACGTGTAATGTAATTTGCAATGCATTTAATTTACATAAAGTGACATATTTGCACCTTAAAGTGGGAAATATTGCAGGATGGAACTTCAGGTTGTTTGTGTGTGTGAAGAAGTTATAAAGAGACGGATGGCCAGATAATGGCATGGAAACAGCAAATAAAGCTTTTCTTTCCTGGCTGAATGAGTGTTTTAGGGGGGTCGCTGGCATCAGAAATCCCTGCTGTCTTTGTAGTTCAGAGCGCTCTGTTCTGTTCCACATATCACACCTCAAATAAAGCATGAGAGAGCAGATAAACCCTCCCTGAGACTGTACTGCACAGACGTGCCCTGCCGTCAGATTTCTTAAAGGCTTGTGATTGGATCTGCGGATGCGTGTTTGCCATACACAGATTTTTTGGGGGGGACAGATTTAGACCAGCTTACAGATTTTATATGTTGATTTCGTTAAAATAATCTCTTAAACTAACATGAAAATCCTGTCATTCTACTCATCCGTGTTGTTTCAAATCAGCAGGATGTTAATGGCTTAATGTTGGACAACAGGAGGCCTTACACAATACATCTTAACCCTAAATGTGACTGTAAATGAATGCTTCTTTCTCCATTTCAGTCTGTCCTTTATGTGTCTGAACACAGTTTGAATAATCTTGTCAGCCCATTCACTGGCTTTTAACTGGCTTTTTTGATCAAAACAGACCCACCGCAGTAACTTTAGATCTGTATTTAAAGATGGCCGCTGTAGCTGAGGATGTTGTTCCACTTGAGCTGTGTTAAAGCGTTGGAGTCACTGGCAGCGTGAACCGAACCGCCCACAGCAGATGCTGATGTAGAGCAATACTTGGTTAATGATTGAAGTGGGGGGAAATTATTACAGAAAGGTTTCCTGTACATCATCAAGACAAAAAACATGCCCCCTCAACACACCTTTTTGGGCAATAATCATTATATTTCAAGAGCTTCACTTCAGCGTGAAAAATATTGTTGTTGGCAGCCACATGAAAAATACAATTTTAACGGAAAAATAAACCATCAGCTGGCTGGAAGCATTTGTAGACTATTGAACGAATGATCATGCATTTGGAGAGAGGTAATCAGCAAAACAGTTAGAAATATTTCCCTAATTATAATATTCTCCACCCAAATTTTCGCATGTGGTTTGCAGCTAGAAAGCTTTCGCTTTGCTAAACATCCACTGATGGATATCGAGCGAAGATGTGATTTTGAATTATGTAGTCTATGTATTTGTGAAGCAAGTGTAAAATTATTTCTCTTCGTATGTGTAGACTTCTTGAAGAGGCAGTTGGAGCAGTATGTGCGGAAGTTGGAGGTTCCTGTCAGGGTGGTACGGATGGAGCAGCGCTCGGGCCTGATTCGCGCTCGGTTGAAGGGGGCGTCCATCTCCACAGGTCAGGTGATTACCTTCCTGGATGCCCACTGTGAATGCACCACCGGCTGGCTAGAGCCTCTGCTCTCCCGCATCAAACTTGACAAGTAAGTACTACTACTTTTAAGTTGCAGCACTTAACATTTTACTACCCTTGTAAAATGTTACCCTAGGACTACTCTAGGACCCAAACCTGACTTTTCTAGTATGTGCTGCTGGATATACTGGATATGTGATGTCATAGTTTGTGGGATCTAGTTTTGTGAATAAAATTGTAAAAAAAATTATTTTAATGATTTAAATTAAATTAGTAGATTTGCTTAGCTATTTATTTACCTATGAAGGTATGTAAATAATGAATATATGTTCTTTTAGAGTTGGTTCTAGGTGTTTTAAAGGGATAGTTCACCCAAAAATGAAAATTTGATATTTATTTGCTTACCCCCAGTTCATCCAAGATGTAGGTGACTTTGTTTCCTCAGCAGAACACAAACGAAGATTTTTAACTTTAACCGTGGCAGTCTGGT
>JAUMHQ010000076.1:11401030-11412552 GCA_032361165.1 Enteromius paludinosus
CTCTTACGATCAAATCAGAAAAGTTCTTAGATAAAATCAAGGATGGTTTCTATGCAAGTCTTTATAAATGAGGCCCCAGAATTGAGAGCTAATCTTATCTGTGTAAAGTTTCATGCTTCCTGCAGACATCAATTTCAGCCCTGCTCGAACATTCTTGCCAAGTAATCCTGAAGATCTTAATCGGTTGGTTGGCTCGTTTAGGTTCGTTTGATTAGGGTTTGAGCTAAATTCTCCAGGACAGTGGTCCTCCTGAAGCAGGGTTGGCTACCCTGGTAAAAATCTTTTCTTGATGAGCATGAGGATGCCTAAAGAAGTTGTTAAAAGGATTGATTTTGACAGCTTCACTGTTTGCGAAACATATTTTTGTATAGATTGTACAGAAACATGGATGTTTTAATGAAAATAATTCTTTTAATCCGCTTTTTGATGCCTTCCCCCTTGACTTCCACTGCAAGTCAAATATTGTAAATATTTGTTTTTACAAACTGACAAGTGAAAATTGCTGCTTGTGGTAATTAAAAACATGCCCCAGATGTTGTTGATAGCGTTTATTTATTTTTTAATCCAGAATACTCCCTGAACTTGTTTTATCCAGGACAAAACCTCCAATTCAATTCTGTCTGCTTCAGCTCACCCACCTACTGTAGATGTTTCTAGTAATCCCGAAGACCTTGATTAACTGGTTCAGGGTTTGAGCTAAATGTTGCAGGATGGTGGTCCCAGAAGAGCAGGGTTTGCTACCCCCGGTAAAAATCCTTTTGTTTGATAAGCATGAAGATACCTAAAAGGACTGATTTTAAGACTTTACAGTTAAGATACACATTTTGTATAGATTGTACTGAAGAAATAATGTGTCTTAACAACAAAAATAAAAGCTTATGCCTTTAAAGAGCAGATTAATGCATTTCCCCTTCGACTTTCACTGCAAGTCAGATGTTGAAAATATTTGTTTTTACAAACTGACAAGTGAACATTGTTTGTTGTGGTAATTAAAAACATGCCCCAGATGTTGTTGATTGAACTCTTATTTGTTTTGAATCCAAAATACTCGCTGAACATGTTCTATCCCGGACGAGCCCCCAATCCAATTCTGTCCAATCCTGCTCCTGGAGGGTCACCTTCCTGCAGCTCTGCTCCAGCACACCTGCATAGATGTTTCCAGTAATCCTGAAGACCTTGATTAGCTGTTTAAGACTAAGTTGTTTATAATTAGAGTAGACCAGGGGTGTCCAATCCTGCTCCTGGAGGGTCACTTTCCTTGCAGAGTTTAGCTCCAACACACCTGCCTGGAAGTTTCCAGTGATCCTGAAGACCTTGATTACCGGGTTTAAGTGTGATTAACTCGGGATAGAGCTGAACTCGTGGAAGGTGGCCCTCCAGGAGGTTTGGACACCTCTGGAGTAAGAGCAAAACTCAGTAGGTCCTCAAGAAGATTCATTGACATCTAGGTGATGACAGGGTACACAAGGCGGTGAAATGTATAAAACAATGTGCCAAGCCATCATTTTGCACCATTCTCTCATGCATGCATGCATGTATGCAAATATGCTTTTGACTCTTGCTTTTCACCTTAACAGGTCTCAATGGTATGTCATATAACATCAAAGACAACCAGCTAACCCTTTAAAGCTGTCTATCTGCAGGGTGCCCACTCATCCTTCTTTCATGATGTATGTGCATGAACATACACCCCCGTGGCTTCGCTTATAAATGCTGTTGAAGGGTTGCTAGTTTAGTTAGATTAAATCACCTCACTTGTCAATCTTAAAAGTACATCACAACGCACCTTCAGGCCTGAGGAGAGTGAATTAGCCGAGGGGAGGAAAAGGAAGATTGCTTTTTGCAATCCTCTGCTGTTGGCTTAAAGAGATGCCTGTTACTCCAAAGCCTCCTCCTCCCCCTTCTCGCCCCAGATTCAAAGCCCCCACCACGCTGGCCCAGTGCCCGGAGAGACGGAAGGCTGCACAGAATAGAGAACTCGAGCAGAGACTTTCCACTGTCAGATAAAGGTTCTGTTTTTCTCATGGGGAGAGAGAGAGACTGACAGAGTGGAAGGAAGGGAGATTCACAGTGAGCCCGATCAGGAAATCTCTTGCCAACGAGAGCACCTCTCCTGCATGCATTACCATAAATTACCTTTGCAAGCTCATCGACGTGTGCGTGCGCCCTCACACCTTACACTGTGTGTCTTATAGGTTCCACCGCTATCCTAATTGTATCTGTGCGGCTTAATGCTTGCCGCTAGACTGAAACTCTAGAGCACTCTGCTCACCTAAGGCCCATTATACACACTCACACACATGCTCCACTGTAAACCAATCCCTGTGCATCGCCAATTTGTCTCTGCCCTGAAGCGCACAGGTTGTCCAGTCGTGCGTGTATAGCACGGAGTGGCATACTGCTTACTATCAGTAATATTACATTACACTATGAATACGGAGAATAGGAATACCTGGATGACCTACTACATTTGCCTGAATGAGCAGCTCACAGCATGGGATCCCACAATGCAGTGCGCTCAACTTGAACTTGCCTTTCTATTGTGACAAATTAAGCGGAATGTCAGACATGATCTTTAATTCTCCCTTTACGCATCTGAATGGACTGCCAAACATTGAGACAATTTTAAGAAAATTGATCTAAAAATGTAAAGTAATGGCATTTACAGAGCTCTTGGTGTGTGCGTATCATGAAATGTTAGATTTTTCTTTTCATAAAATGTGACTTTTTTAAAATAATGTAATGTAAATATGTACATATAGATAATTTAATGTGACATTTTCCGACAACTGCTGGGTGATGATAATTGGATCCTATTTGTGGAATGAAACATACAGTGTAGTGAAATCAATGTGTGTTATATAGCAACAGTTCCATTCTAAACATAACCAGTGTTTCACCCACAATGCATGTCTGTCTCTCTCTTCCTGCAGAAGCTGAGCTTGGTACATGTGAACAGTAATCAGTGTTTGGATAAGGCGTCTGAAGAAGACAGTCAGGTGCCCAGCGTCAAGGACTGCACCGGGAGCCGCTCGCAGCAGTGGCTGCTCCGCAACGTCACACTGCCCGAGATATTCTGAGCTCGCACACACGGACGGACAGATGGACAGACTCTCACACCATCGCTGATGGAGAGAGCGTGAGAGAAAGGACTGCTTTCCTCTCAATCCTGGTGGTCTGCCTTCAAACGATCTCAAAGAACAGAGCCGCATATGTATATGAATCTCCCCATCACTCCACCTTGCAGAGAAAAGAACGAACGATGGAGAGAAAGACTCGTGGAGAAAGAAACTTGAGTTTGATGCCGTCATCCTCCTCTCTGGAGGGGCAGCGGGCATTTTGGTTATGTTTACGAGAACGCCTCCCTTTTAGAGTATCAGTGTGCGTGTTTATGTGTGTATGCGTGATGGGAATGCGTGAGTCACAGTGTTTTCCACAGGAGATTCGCCCTTTTTTAATTTAAATATTTTTCAAGCCTTGTAGAAATGAAGGGTATCTAGCACATGAAGGAGAGGCTGACGTGTGTCTGAGTGCATGTGTGTGCATGTGAGATTTCAAGTGTGTCACATATCAGGATACGTAGATCTGTGGACCTTACAGTGGTCTGCTAACCATTTGAAGCAGGGTCTCCCCCTACTGGCCACCGACACGCACTGTCTTTCAATCTTCATCTCTGCCAGTGGACTACCTACAATCAATCACCGTATAGATCTATAATCAGTGAAAAAAAAATGACTGTCCGACCAGTATGTTTTTCATATCATCAGTGTTCATGTAACTTTTTTTACACCGGAGTTTGACGCGTTTTTTGGTTTCTGCATTTTTGAGTGCCACGTACAAGCACTTTTCACTTGTTTGGTGTTTTTTATGTCATGTCTGTCTCTTAAAGATATTATTGTAATTTAACATGCAGTTTCAGGACAGTCCTGAACTCACCCCGAAATGTTGCCTTCCTTTGGGTTCCACAGCCCTTTAGCCGACATGGTTTACCCATAAGCACATGGGTTGATCGGGAAGAGATGGATCATCTGTCATATCATCCGACTGTTCAAGGGCTTGGTCTCACTGTGTACATGCACGAGAAAGAACTCTTTCGTCTGATATCTTTCTTTGTTTACGTTCACTTTAAATCTGACTTTTGTGTAGAATTTCTTTCATGATAGCCTAAAGAGATCGTCCTGCATTTCAGATTCATTCTTCTGGTTTTAGTTTCAAATGGTCTACTATTTCATTTGAGATGTGATGGTTGAAGATGGTTGGAAAATGCAATTCAATTCGATTCGTCATGTGGAATCAGGATGCTTTTCCCTTGAAAACTCTTGACCCTGTCTAAATACTTCAAATGATCTGTATTCTTTGTTCATTAGTCCAGAAAATATGCCACTGTGCACGTCTACAAAATAATTCTAAATTGTTTAATTCTAGATTCTAAAACAAAAGATTGAAAATAAAGAGATTTAAAAACAAGTTCAAGATTCTAAACATAGATTCTAAATAAAAAAAAATCTATTTTTAATATAGTCTACATTCTGAAAAAAAGTAATGATTTTTTAAAATTGTGTTATTCTGAATTGTAAGACTGTACATACAGATTCTAAAGTGACATTTTGTGATTTAAAGTGATTTTAGATTGTGAATAAAAGTGCATTTTCATCTCGGAGGATGGGTGAGGATCTTGCAAGTATTTGGACAGGGCCTCAAGATCATGTGTAGAGATGTGTGAGTGTGGACAAGTGTGTGTGTTTATATTTGTCAAAGGGATGTCTTTTGTTTTTGTCTGTTTTGTTGAATTGATGAGGGTCTGGCCTGCTGATCGGTGGGTTAGAGAGCCCTGTGTCGAGATGATCCACAGGCTGGAGAAATAAACCACAGAAAGTTTACAGTCCAACTTCTCTGTTAGCTTGTATGATCTTTGTTCATGTGCACACACACAGTTTCATGGTTAAAGTCAAGTTTTATTAAGAACTGCAGTTGGTTTTAGTTCCACAGCAGTGGTTGTCATTGCACAGTGTGGCACCATGCAGGGTTGGTAAGATATTGCGCTAGATTTTGTATTCTCAGGCTTAAACATGATCAAAATGATCATAACTTTCTTGTGCAAGTGCAAGGTTCAAGCTTCATGGTTAGTTTTGCCTTGCTTTGGTTTATCACTTAATACTAGGATCTCACACCCCTGCAGAATAAAGCACTGACAAGAACACTTGCTGTTTATTAACGAGCTAACTAGCCAGTGTTTGCCTTAGAGAAATAACATCGGAGAAACTCATTAAAATATATTGTACTTAATCTTTACTTAAAAAAAAAATTTTCTCCTCAAAATTTCCACGTATGTTTCATCGATCAAAGCATTGCAAGTTGTTAGAAAAAATATTTCACACATTTTCAGTTTAGCAAAGTAATGATAAATGCTGATTGTAATAAATTACCAGAGGAAAACTTGGTTTTGACATACAGTATCCCCCGTTTCTGAGCGTGAACGTCTGGTTTCCCAGAATCATTTCATCTTCACTTGTGTTTGGAGGCAGAATAAAAGACCAACGGTCATGTGGCGCTCATTCGATGCCCTTAAAATGTACAGTAATTTCAATTTACAATAATTTACCGCGTGTTAAGCATTTTCTTATATTGGCCATGAAGGCATGATCACGTATCAGGTTTCATAATGAGTGAGCGGTATAATATTTTCTTTATATAATTGCTGTCATTAAATTAAAAATATATGCTTTGAAGCATCAGCTTTGAGCACACATTGGATCTTAGCTACAGAATTTTCTTTTGATGTGATAAAAATAAGCCAAAAGTGGAACAATGGAATCTTACAAACAAAAACAAAAGCCTCACAAAGCAAAGCTGCACGTCTACTGCTCATTTAACAGATGACAGACTCAGTGATCAGGCCTTGTCACATTCACTCACACTGCACCCGAGATAGAGAGATAGTCAATAGCTTGGTTCAGTGTAATTGAGCAAGAGTGAATGGCAATCGATTTCAATCCCACCTCAATCCTTTCTGAGGTGGCGCAATTTATAGCTCTCTGATATGACCGTGTGAAGAACGGCAGAGAAAGTGTGAACTCATCTGAGGGCATCTGAGGCAAAAGCTAACATTGTATGCAAATAAATCTCGAGGTCATTGTTAACTATATGTATATTAAAAAAGTGAAATTTAAAGGGGTCGCGAGACAACCGAGAAATCAGAATTCCCTTGATCTCTACTTTAAACGTTCTAGTTAGTCTAAAACAGCTGGAATACTCTATGATGTAATGTCGTGGATAAACACCACCTCAGAAGATCAACGCCTTCTACATCACTGCCTGCTTAGCCCCGCCCACCGAACGCAGGTCTATGCAGAAATCAAACAGCAAAATTCCTATTCATTTAATGAAGTAACAGACCATATAAGGACTCCGTTCACTTCACTTTTGATAATTTATTGACAACAAACAAACAAAGACGAGGCTGTGCCGGCTATATTTGATCCACCAGCAGTGTCATAACACAGGTGTAATTGATTTTATTTCGTGGTCACTATTGCTTTATAAATCGTTTATGTACTGAATATTTATTTGTATTTTTTTTCATCTTTACCTAAATCACACAAATGTCCTTCTGCGAATGATGTACGCTGTCAATATTAGCCAATCACAGCAGTGGGCGTTTACTTCCGAGTCTACGTCACGCAAGGCCTATTTAAACAAAGCGTCCTGATGAAGGTGGTTAAAAACAGGACGTAACCTAAATTGTTTATTACTTCTAAATAGTTTTTGTTGTAAAAATCCCTCCATACATGACATCAATTTTAGACCACCATTATACAGCAGCCATTTCAGATATCTAAGACTCAAGGGAAAGGTAGTAATTGACAGAAGAACAATATGTGCTTTAAACGTCATCCATATTAACATGATTGTGACAATGGTTTAAGATCGGCTCAGGAATTGCAGTCGGAAATAGCAAAACCATACGCAGTGGGTTGCAACATCCAATTCCCTAAATGAGCCTTATAAAGCGATTCAATTTTTCACAACCAGAAAGACGGTGCAAATGTATGCAATTAAAAATTATATCAGTTTTATTAAAAACAATTGAACAGTGTGGTCTATGAACAAAACAAACAACTCTTTTTTTGTTTTGCAATTAAAAAAAAAAATTAAAGCATGCTTTTTTTCCATTTACATATAGCAATCACAACAATGAACTATAAATCATATTTCTCTTATTTGGCATGAACCGAAAAAAAAGTGCATACTTTTACTCTTCAGTGACATCTTTAACAGAACATGAAGACTTTTTGTATAACTTAGCCAAAATAACAGGCAAAGTGAGTACATTGTCTATTCTGTGCAATGTGTTTCAACTTGATATACAGGTTCTCCTATAAACAAGCTGATATCATTTCTGCCAGCAGCATTTGGTCATTTAGCTCTACCTCCAATATATATGTTGTCTAACTGGTTAAAAGAGGATTATTTTATAATATCTGAGCACTGAACAATAGTACTGTATTGACAACCACACATTATTACAAAACAGGGATTTTAACATCCTTCCTAAACTGGAAACTTTGTAAGAGATGTGAAATAAAATCCCAACAGACATAAAATGCATATGTAAGAAACGGTATTACATAAATATCGCCATTTACTTCACGCAAAAACAGTCTATGACCAAATTAAGACTCTTTGAGGTATTACGAACGTAAGCTGGTGAGAAACACAAAAATTACAAATACAGAAAGACTAAGTTCACATTGTTATACAGTAGTCGAGATTCATTTGTTAGATCAGCACTGCTCCTGGAGAGAAAACTGTGCAGGAAGCTACAGTTAATCATCAGGAAACAAAGTCTGGAGATGTATGAAAACAGAAAGACGTATCACTTTAAATAGGTGTTTAAAATAGTAAAATCCGAGATTCAAGTCCTTTCATTCACACAAACCTAACCATTTATATGACAACAGTGCCAAACACATCCACAATATGGGATAAATAATCAGGACTACCAGATAAACAAAAAATAACCAGTGATCTATAGGCTGAAAACATGGTCCATTGAGTGGGACCCTGGTGGATTGTTCCAGTAAAGCGAAATGTAAACGTCATACTGTTAGTGTGCTTACTTTTGCTAGCATCGTGGGACTGGCATAATTCACCAGTACAGTGCTAGACAACGCACAGGCGTGCTAACTAAACTTTGCACTGGAGTGTGCAAGCGGCGAAGCTTTTTTGAGCCCGGTATCCCAGCCTTACCCAAATTTAGCATCACAGTGCTAAGTGCTAAATGAACTGTTACGTAGCACAGAGGTCGGCATCAAGGGGTGTCCTTATTCTAAGTGCTCTGACAGCCACAGATCTCTTAGGGTGAAGTTATTAAAAGACTGCCCTCCTTTGAAGTGTATGGGATACCCCAGAGAAAGGGGTGCTGTTAACAAGTCTAACGCCTTTCATTCATCGCTTTTCCTCAGCTGCATTGGGGTTTCTGTGAATAACCTGAGAATTGAAAAGAAAAAGAGTTGGACTTGTCGTTACAATGATTAAGTAGTTGATATAGGCAAATAAAAGAATACAAAAATAAGAGAGCGTATCACCTGCCATGATGTACGGGGAAGTGGCTCTGCACTGGCGTTGGCTGACTGCTGCTAGGGCTCATTAGCATTGCGCTGTAGATGTTGGACGCCACCACCAGTATGCATAGCAGGATGGGCCCAATGATGGCACCCTCCAAACCTAAATAGTAAGCACCACCTGCTACCGCAAGGCCGGTCAGATACGGGTGTCCACCTCTGCATAAACAAATGATATGAATGCAAATTAATGCTTGAGCACCCGCCCCTTTCTTCCTAGGTGCCTCAGGTGCCATTTTCTTGGGGTTTCTTTTTTTTTAATGTGTATATGTGTGTATAAAGCCCTGTCTTTGCCCCACAACAATAAAATGTAACTATTAATCTAAATTTTGCTAAATAAAAGGATCTAGCTCGCATCAGTCACATGACTGCCATTAACCAATGCTTGCTTGAGGGCAGAGCGCACTCGTTATGAGCCGGGTACGGACTAATGCACCCGGTGCATCATGGGTATTACTTTAGAGTTTACTTATATTTGTTTCATTGAAGCAAGACAGTTGGGTTTTTGTTTTAGTTATGTTATCTGTGTTTATGTTCAATTTAGTTTGGGTGGGTTTGGTTCATTTGTAGCCATTTTATAAAAAAGTTTAATCGTTACCATCACGGAGAGAGATGTGTAGGAGAGCCACTTGTTGATATTGCCCTGCTATTGAGTTATTGTGCAGTTCAACTCTATTGACTGGGCTCCCTTGAATGCGTTGCTCATATGGCTCATATAGTGTCTAATGTCTGAAATACGTTAAAATAGTGATATACAAAGAATCTGACACAAGCTTCTATTCGCAGGCTGCTCCTTGCCCCTGTATATAACATTGGGCACCCGCCCCCTTAAGTTCTCTGCACGGCCCTGTATATATATGCATATATGCAAAGATAAATTTTCTGGGTTTTGGACATCATAAATATTACGGTTTGTACGTTTACAAGTATAAAAAGTCAAACAAACCCTGATATATCAGAGTATATGGCCGTGTCAACGAAGTATGTTGGCAGCAGATGGCAGAAGAGCAGCAGCAGAGCTTTGACTCCCTCGGCCTGTGCCAACCACAAGTCCAACACCGCTGGCAGTGCCGCCCAGTACGTCCCCAAAAACGGCACCGCACCTAAGATTGCTGCCATTGCTGCAGAGAGAGAAAGATAGAAAGGAAAGCCAAAAATGAAAACGAAAAACTGGGATCAGCACGATTTTTATAAGTCATCCACCAAGGATGCATTTATTGAATGAAAAACACTGTAATTTTAGTAAATATTATTACAATTTAAAATAAATGGTATTCTGTTTTAATGGAGATTAAAATGTAATTTATTGTTGTGATGACAATGCTGGATTTGAATTATAAACTTAACTATAAAAAGCAAAAACAGTAATTTTGTGAAAACTATTATACATTTTTTCCAGAATTCTTGAATAAATAGAAAGTAAAAAAAACAGATTTATTAAAAACTGATATTATTTTTTTCTCACAAAATGAGCTGTGCGGAATGTTTTACACCACATGCAAATAAATAAAAATAATAATTTTGTCACCTATATTTACAGGTTACAGCTTTCACACTGTGCTTGAGCAGCTGCAAGCCATTTTTTATGGAAATTAGATTATTTTATGATAACAGAAATACTCCAAGACAACATCCAGAAACCTGATATTTTCTGTTCAGAGCTGCAGTGTGAACATGCAGAACATGTGGTGTGAAATATGTCTAAGACAGGAAGAGGAGAGTCTTTTATGTCTGTGTTTATTTTAGTCTTACCTGAGGGGATGAAGACAATGTTGATGCCAAATATTGTGTGTGTAAGCCAAGTATAAAGGCCGTAGAATCCAGCCATCTTCAGAGAGGCATCAAACACACCCCTGTACAGAAAACAGAGTGAGACGGAGCAGAAACACAAGGCTTTTCTTCCCTCAGTTACTCTAATACTGACTGAAGTCAGAGTGAATCAGTCTCTCTGCGATAGCGCTCATGAAAATGGGTCTAATGGAACATCTTTGTGCATTCTGGGTGATGGCAGCATCAGCGCACCCACACCGAGCTGAGTTAGGAAACAGTGAATTCCACTCCTCATTTCGCTTTCACAGCTTCTGACATTGTCTAGGAAGGAAAAAGTGTGCTTGTGAATGCAGCATGTTTTTATCCAAGCCAATTACATTATGCTAATTTCTACTGAAGAGACCCTGAAGTTAAGCATCATTCTCAAGGACACCACAGGGTTACAGCAGCTCTGTGACCCCATTCATTCTCCTTTTTCTGGGTCTCCCTTACCTGCAGATGAACTCTCCAAATTTTTAACCAGCATATTATGCCCAGTCAATTTCACCCACATCATGTCACAATTTCATTTCCGATCATGATTGCTGTTAAATGATCTGTTCAAATGGGAAAATGGCAAAAGAACAGCCTTGCCCTCTTGTGGTGATCACGAAGTACAGCATCTTTTACTGGTGTTAATGGCATAGTTCAGCCAATATTCATTTAACCTAGTGTCATTCTAATGCTGTACAAATGTCATTCTTTTGCAGAACAAATAAAAGGACACTTTAGAGGAAGAAAAAAAACCCAACAATCAACCCTACTGACTTTCACTTAATGGGGGGAAAAATTACTAAATATATAACTAAATAAATATTTTGTATTCCACAGAGATAAATGTTAAACACGTCTGGAATGACATGAGGTTGTGTAAATTGTGACTATATCAATAAAATCAAATTTCTGCTTCCCTCCTGTATATATAGACTTCCACTGCAAGTATTACAAATTATTGCCTTTACAAACTGATGGATGAGTCAGAGTTATTGCTAGTGGGGACATGCTTGTTTTTTACTTTAAAGGTGCCATAGAATGGAAAACTGAATTTAGCTTGGCATGGTTGAATAATAACAGTTCAGTACATGGACA
>JAUMHQ010000076.1:11418437-11470118 GCA_032361165.1 Enteromius paludinosus
CTGATTGGTCAGTTGAGACATTTGCAGGTTCGTTCTTTTCGAATAATAACCGCTCCAAAGTAATAACGCATAGCCGGAACTACTTGTATGTTTAGAATCCCTCTGCGCCAACAAAGATTTCTGTTTGGCGTCATCTTGTGACTAACACTGGACAACCACAATTAACAATGGAAAATATTCCTATTAATAATTAATATTATTCATATGTAGATGTTATAAATTGTCTTACTAACGTTTGAATGTGAATGAAGTCATATTCATATCCAGTTTTTTTCCTTATGTGGCAAGTAGCCGTGTAATAAGCGGGATAATGGACAGGCAGCCGGTTGTTTTCGCAAAATAAGCCCCTTCAGCGTGATACAAGACCCGACGTGACCCACACTGTCGGGGCTTATTTCTGCAATAACTAACGGCTACCTGTCCATTATCCCTTACTGAAAGCATGAAACAGTTTCAACATGATGTAATTTTTTATCAATTTAATTAGTCCTATATAGTGTGCAGAGTTTCCTATGTAGAGCGCTGCAAATCACTCACTCCTAAGACTTTCCCTTCTACCTCCAAGGGCAGTAGGCAGCTCACTAAAAAGCAAAGCTTCAAGTGTCTACTTAGAACCAAACTAAAAAGAAAACCCCTTTACCAAACCCTCCCACACCTGTAATACTCAGCATCACCACCAGGTTTGGTCTCAAAGCATCCCTTCACCCAAACCTCCATTCCCTCCGTCTGTTCTCTCTCTACTTGCATCTCACACACTCTGAAGACAACCAGCCCAACACATCTAGAGCTGTGGAACCGACCGTGGACTTCCTCAGGGTTTTGTTCTGCATTTTTTTTTTCCTGACAGTTAGTATGTCAGCATTTCAGTCACATCCAGAGTCACACACTCCTTTCCACAGCACAAAGCACCACAGAGCAGACACAGCCATAAGCCAGTGAGCGAAGCAGAGCTCAAAGATGGAGGGGTGAAGTGGAGAGGGGAGGAAGCATCACTCCAAAGCTTTTAATGGGAGCGCACACTACCATTCTTTCATTCTCTTCCCTTTTGTTTTTTCTTTCTCTAGTACACCTGCCAGCACAAATGATTTACCTGCTTGTTAAGCCAATGCCAGAGCTTTGAGGAGGGAGACAGAGAGACAAACGGTTATTAGAAACAACCAATCTGTATGCAGGAAAGCAGCAAACATCAACGTGGTTTCAAGGCAAAGACAGAGCAAGACCGGAGTGTGAAGTTACAAGAAGAGATTCATATTGAGGTGTGATGTGGTGGCCTTTATCAGTGACAAAAGAAAGATCTGCTGATTGTCCTTTTGTGAATGTCCTCATCCTTGTTTTTGGTTTTTTTTAACCTCCTTTTATTCTTGTGTGCAAATCGGTGGGCGGGGCTAAACAGGCAGTGATGTAGAAGCAGGCGCTGATCTTCTCCTGTGGAGGCAGTATTTTAGCCACTTCATTACATCATAAAGTGGCACTTTCCACATCTTGTCTTTTTTTGTAGATTGGCTTCAATATAAGATTTTCAGTTTTACAAGAAAGAATGTTTTTATAGCGCGATAAACTATTTTATATATATATATATATATCTCAAAAGATTTCTCAGTTCATGACCTTTTAAATAACCTTCTGATGGTACAATTTCCACTGAGATTAAACTTAGAAGGCACTCAATTTACAGCAAATGTAGGTCTTAGATTGCTTGTGTAACTTACATCATTTAAGGTCATATTATTTCACTGGTCCCATTTTATAACTACTGTGCACTTACATTTAAACAAATCATTTTACTTTCTTTTTATGCAAGTGCATAGTTGTTAAGGCCACTTAATATAAAGTTTGACAATTCTTTCCATTTGTTCCTTTTTAAGTCAGCAGGTATTGGCTAGTAACAGTTTAATGTTCTCAAGCTAATAAAACTCTTCACTTGAATCTTGGTGATTGGCAATATTGTACTCTGCATATTTTCAGTACATTGGCTCATAAGTGACTCAGCATGCTAAATAATGAGAGAAGGCAACTAGGTTACTCTACTGAATTCCTATGGGGTCGGGGAGGAGTAGGCAAATGCTTTCTTAGAGGTGTAGGATTTCATCTAGACTGACTGCAACAGTGGCCTTTCATTCTCTTAAACAGCCTAAAAGTTTGAAAGTGACATTGTCAAACTAAGGGCCCATTTTTGGGCTTGAGTTGACTTCCTCATATCACATACCAAACAAACTGTGCACAAACTAAAAATAGTGAGTCTTCATTTGATCTTTAGAGGATTCGAGAGACAGGAAACTTGTACCAACTATTAAGTTAATAACATTTCCTAATAGAATTACTCACTCGCTTTGAAAACAGATTCTGTTTAATATTTATTTAGTTCCCAAATGCCTCTACAAGTAACAATATAAACAGAAACATCCACATCTGCCCTTCATAGCTTTTATTATCAGTTATGAATACTTCTTGTCTTAGTTGCATGAAAAAAGAGCATCAGCAAGCCACAACCACATTCAGTTCCTCTTTGTAATCACAGATCTGTGACACCTCCAAAAAAAAAAAAAAGTGTGCATGTGTCGACAGCTACCAGCAGGCAAGTGTTGTGAAGGACAGTGGGTCAGCAGACATGCAAGTGTTTTGGGTGTGTGTGTGTGTCAATATGAGATATTACCTTAGTGTCGACCCGAAGCAAGAAGTAAGCTAGGCCTTTAATTGGTCCAGGCAGCAAAGCATCCTGTCTGTCTTTGACAAACTTCTCAGAAGCGGCCCACCATTTCACTAGAGTGCGCCCAATGAAGTCTTTCATCCCAAAATGGACAACCATCTTCTTTAGGACCCAAACTGAAAAATACAACACCCATCCATGAAAACATGCATACTATCTCAGACTTGTTAGCTGAGAACCATGAACACAAAATTTACCAGCAACAGGGATGGGCAGTAACTGTAAGATCCAGAGGTTGAGCCAGATCTGCACCAGCACTATAGCCCACGCAAGCAGCACAAAGTAAATATCACTGGCCTTCCCCTTGGGCTGGATACCCCTGAACTCTAGTCTGCTACGTCGCCGAGATGAGGAAAACAAGAGTCTCTTCGGGGGGTCCATTGCATCTGTGAGGAGAAGAAGAAATCTTTACTAATGTTGATAGAATTGTTGTCACGATACTGGAATTTCTAATCTCAATACCTTGAAAAATACTGGCATTTGATACACTTTTAGATACAACAAGAAAAAAAATTAACATTTAACATTTTATCGGTATCTGAGTGAATTTCCTCAGGTCTGATTTCTAATACTACTACTAATACTAGTATCACTACGACTAATAATAATTATTTGAAAAAAATTAAATAAAATAGTATACGAAAAATAGGTTTCAGTTTATTTAATGGTCTCTTTAACACAATCTGTTGACTGAAAGTAATACATATATTACATATCTACCAATTAGAAAGTGTTAGTGGAGCATTAGTAGACTGGTAGGAATAGGGTTAGAATAAAAAATGTTGGAAATTATATGAATGTGAAAATAAAATTTACCTGGAGAACATGGTGCTCCTAAAACTACAATTTAAAGGGATAGTTCACTCAAAAATGTAACTTTTGTCATCATTTACTCATCCTGTTTTTTTCTTTCTTATTGAGAAATGCTGGTAATCAGTTGAAAAAGTTGATGGTCCCCATTAACATCCATAGTATTTCTTTCCTAATATGGAAGTCATTTGGGACCATCAACTGTTGTTCAATGGTCCTTTAAAACATAAGAAAGAAACTCATACGGGTTTGATACAACATGAGGGTGAGTTAAACACAAAGGAAGATGTTCGAAGAAAACAAAGTTTGTAACCAGGCTGTTCTGGGTTACCATTGACTTTTATAGTTTTTTCCTACCATGAAAGTACAACCTGGTAACAAACTTTCTTCAAAATATCTTCCTTTGTGTTCGGAACTACTTGAGGGTGAGTAAATGATGAGTCCTTACTTTTGGGTGATTTATTCTTTTAAATTAAAATACATACACTTCTGAAAGTCAGTCATTACCTGACCCAAACCGAATCTTGCACATTTAGGCCCAAGTGATTTCTGCAGAATCCCACAGATTGTCCCTCAAAGAGGGAAACGGCTCTGCAAAGAACTTCAAACATCTACACTCATCAAAAGTGGTCTGTTATCTTTTTTGTGTGTCACCTTTGGATTGTTCTTTGGTGCTCTTCTCTTCCTGGACCTTTACAGGAGGGCTGACGCTACTGCATGAGATTGCCATGAAGATTGTATTAGCAGCAAAGGAGAGCACCTGACCAGAGAGCTCCCCTATACAGAGAGAAGAGAAGGTCAGAGGACATCAAGAACAGAGGTAAATCAAAAAGCTGGAGCCTTTACCTTTCCCTGGAACAGCAGGCTTTTCCTGAGAACCGACTATTAGCAGTAACACAACCACCACAAACACAGGCACACGCCAAGACCCTGTCAGAGAAACTGAAAAAAAAGAGAATATTTAGCATTCCCTCATTGACATTGAAGTCATTCACCTGTTCAAAACGAAAGGTCTTACCCAAGTAGAAAATAAGTGCTGCCCACACAGGCACAGACAGTGTACGCAAGTAACCTTCCATGCTAGGCGTCCATTTAAACGCCACAGCCAACACGTAGCCCACAACTAAAGTGCCAACCTGAGAAAGAGAAAGACAGAGAACATATGTGCATCTCTGGTAACCACTGTGCCTGCACCAAACATTTGCCACCAATCTATTTATAAATCACAAAACCCCTCAGTATGTTCACAGCTCTCACAGGCATTGTGAGGGTGTATCAACACATTTCCATTTCAAGTGGGTCAAAAGAACTGTTCTACCAAATAAACATCCTGTCACGTATTGTCATAATTCTCAAAATAAGTATATCGTTTATCATGCTTTCCTTTCTCCTTTTTTTTCTTGTTATTATGTGATGCCAAGGTTTTGATGGATAGGGATTTTGTGACAAATAACAATTTAGATTAATAATAGACATCACATGGCATGTAAGAATTAAATTAAGCAATAAAGAGAACTAAAAAACAGATACTGAGGTAATTAAATTGAATGTCAGGGTCAAGTTTAGTCTCGTAGAGTTCTTGTAACCTTTACAAGAACTTGAGATATGTCTTATGATCTTTCATCGGCCTGTGTATGTGTAGCCTAAGGGACATATTTTTAGCATCTTGGGATGTCACGCTCCAATTCTCATTATACCGAGCATGAGTTCTAGATATGTTGACACTTCACATCGCCAGTTGTGTTCATGAATACTTTTCTATACAAACATATTTGCACATGGTTAGGTTGTCCAAAGCCAGTTGAGCTCATAAAGAGGTTGACAGATTTGCAAAATAAAGGCATGATTTTGTAATTGATGAATTAGAACCACCCCATGATAGTGCTTGACACTGACTGACAATTATCTAGCTTATCTAATCTATGGTTTGTTAGGATAGGGCAATATTCGGCTGAGATACAACTATTTGACAATGTGGAATATAAGAGCGCAAAAAGAGAGAGAAAAAAACCTTATCCAAATGAAGTTCTTCACAATGCATATTACCGATCAAAAATTGCAGGAAATGTACTAAATATCTACATAGAAATTTAGCTTTATTTAATATCCTAATAATTCTTGGCTTTAAAGAAAAATCTATTTGTTGGCTATTGGTACAGATACACCCCTATTACAACTTATGACCCATATTAAAAACGTATACCCCAACAATACAACTTCTGCTTTTTTGTGGTCTATAGGCTAGTCTATGTCTCTACATATTTTAATCTTTCCAAACTTTGTTACAACATCATTTAAAAATTATTTTCAAACGATTACGAAGGTATCATAACTAACTGTACAGAAAATCATGAAATGTTCTGTTATCTAAGAAGAATGGAAGTTCTGGGCTATGCCCCACAACCACTCCACCACTTGTGCATTGTCTGACAGGAGGCGTGTCTCTGTCAGAACTCACCCACGCCGCGCTGAAACAATCCAGGCCGGCACAGATGACCGTACAGACTTGGGTTAATATCACCTGCATGCCAATGACGCTCCAGAACAGATATAGGAAATAAATCAGGGGTACGCCGGCCCCAACTACCAGCAGTACATTGAGCCGATCTACGACCAGCCCTCCCAGAGTTTCCACCCCGTAGTTCACGCACCACACCGGCACCAACAGAGTCCCAACCACTATCGGTGTGCCGCTGTCCTGCAGGCTGCTGAGCCAGGAGCGGCAGAGGCGGGCCAGCGAGTATTTGAAAGGGTGCAGGAAAGTGCCGCACAGCACTGCCCAAAGCAGCGGCCGCAGAAAAGCCTCCAGGATGAAGTAGACCAACACGGCTGCTCCGCAACAGATCGCTACGAAGATCATCGCTCCCGTGTTGTAGAAGGCCTGTTTGATGTTTTTGTCGAACTTAAGGGACGTCTGCTGGCTCAGTAGGTGGCTCACCATCCCGACTGCTGGCTGAACGCTCTCGCTGAACGAGACGTAGTGTGGCCGGCTAGTGCGCGGGGTGTCCGGCTCGGTGGCCTCGCCTGGACCAGGGTCCTCTGTGTCTGCCATGATCGCTGGCGTCGCTCCCCTTCAGTCCAGTTGATCCACCACATAAGGAACTGCGGGCTGGGCAAAGAGTGACGTAGCGTGTAGGGTGACGTCTGGGAAATGTAGTAAAGTTACAGTGTTTTAGCTTCTGCCTAATGAAATATTTTCTTGATATGACTTTTAAACGAAGATATTCAGAATGCTATTCCGTAGACACGCGGGCATGACCCACTTTGTATGTTTTTGCTGGTGGTGCGTTATCTTTTTTTAGTCTACCTAAAATGAGAATTGTTATCATTTAACGTTACTCGCCATCATGCAGTGCCATAAAACAGTAATTATAAAGAAATGTCTAATTTAGAACGCATAATACATCTACTAGATGTTTAATACATAATCACAGCTCCTCCTCCTCCTCCAAAAAAACAAAATTATGTAAGAAAAAGAAAGTAAACCTAAGCATTGTGTATGAAATGTACTATATAAATAAACTTGTAAAGGATATTAGGTATGGATATCAAAATAATAAGAATACAACTATTTCTTTACTGAATCGTACGTTTGAGTGAACTAGAGTGTGACTGGACTGTAGCACAACAAAACGACCGTCACTTGTCGCCATCTACTGGCGTAACAATCTAAACTACAGAAAAGATGACTGAATAAATTAGTGAACAGATATTTATTGGTTTTATTTCTTACTATTCTTCAAGGTGCCATGTTATGACAAGTAGGCTACATCAAGTTCAAACCCTGGCAAAACGATCTCCTTTCATCCAGACAAACATGACAACAGTACACGGTTTCTGCTGTCTTTCATAGCTTTATTAAAAAGTGCAGTATGCGTCGTGTTCAGGACCATCAATCAGGTATCTTTTTTCCAATTAGAGCGAGAATTCACAGTAAACTTGTCAGAATGTATGTAAGCTGCTAATGATGAAGGAGACAGTGTGACAAATCCCAGTGGTTCACAATGCTTCACTATGCACACTCATTATTGCATATTCTCTAACACTGTCAACATTTCAAAAGAATATTAAAATATAACGCACATATTGTTCCCTGACCACTGGCATACAATGTCTCCATTCTTGCTACATAACATGATTATCTCTGGCCGACACACATCAAAAACGAATCGCATCACTCTTTCAAGGACATTTCCTCATATACCTGGTAAATATAACAACGTACTTAAAACTAAATACCTTTTTTAAAAATCTTTTACGTGTTGCTCTTTAGTCTGCTGTACAAATTTTATTACAGGACATTTTTAAAGAATGCCAAATAATTCGCAAAAAAAAAACAATCACACTAACCGGTGCGATCCAAAACTGTCTACACAGGCAGCAATCAGTTCTTGGACTACTTTTACAATGGCATGAAGTCCTTGGTATGGAAAGCCTTCAAATCACTTGAATGAAAACCAGACAACTCTCTCCTGGGCTGGTTCTGTTCCTGATCTAAATGGCTCAGATGAGGCTGGTTTGCTGGCATGCATTATCAAATACTGAACTGGCAATGCTGGCTAACTGGAAGGCAGTGATGTTTTATGAATACTTTGCATGGGTGTTTGTGCTCTAGGGCAAATTACGTAGTGCTGTAAGTTGCGTAGTCAGTCACAGGCATTAATTTACATAACTCTGAAATCCACAGCCTTAATAAATGTTAATCAGAACTGTAATAAACTAGAAAACACTGGATAACAGGCAACTACAAACAGCAGATCACCTCTACTGAGATTTGGCAAAACATATTTAATAGAATATGTTCCATTCAATAGAACGAGGCAATTCAGTTCTCCGTACAGGGACATAGTGTGTCATGATATGTGCCACTGTAGAGATACGGTAACATTTATCACTGATCAGCACATTTTTGCTCGTAAATTCAGTCTTATCAATATGAATCATTGTGTTTTGGAAATTTAAAAGATTTCCCCATATAGATTTCGCAATGGCTTTAAGTTTGGATCAAGTTTAGATTCACAGCTTTGACTGACAGAAAGTATACCGAATATTAACATTAACTTGGCTCAGATTGTTTCAACTATTGTAGATTTACCATAACATACCATTTGATGTTTCTCCATTCATTCATCAGAAGAAAGTATATTGTAATATATAATATGTGTACGGTTGGCCCCTTTCTCCTCCAAATGAGATTGACTATTTGTATATAACTGAATATTAATCCACAGTGCAAATGACCTATCTAGTGTACATAGATTGAGTATATTATAGAACTGCAATTTATTGCTGCCTGTTTCTAATACTGTTAAGTTGGCACACAGTCGTGCTATAGTGGCTCTGTAGTTTGTTGTATTCATTTCTTCTCTCAGTGACACCACTTCGGAGGTTATGGTGTGCCCATCAGCAGGTAGAAGGTAAGAGCAACGATGAGGAGGAGGCAAAAGGGAGAGGAGAATGTCTGATAGGCTGTGGCAGGCATGAAAATGTCCTCATATTTATAGATGCTAATCATGCGATCTGACACCGGTGGGGAGTCGATGTCGTGCCTTGTGATGGAACCTGAGAAGAAAAAACAGAACAAGATCCCCACAAATAGGGAAATGATTACTTAGCCCTAAATTAATAGTTTAAAATGAAAACAGTCAATTGATGTATTGTGAACCAAATCCATCATTTGTTAAAATTGATTTTTGCCAGTAAATGTTAAATACAGTATATATAAGCAATATTATGGAGAGAGGACTCGTATTTTAGCAAAGGATTAAAGTTAAAAACGTCTTAATGATGGACGTTTAGTACCAAAACACAGCTCCTGCTTGGCATGGCATTACTTGATGGAGTAGGATCATGTTATAGTTATTGTGATGTTTTAATCAGCTGTTTAGACTCTCAAGTGATGTAATGCTAAAATAGTCCAAATCTGTCATGTTGAAGAAACAAACTCAACTACTTCATGATACATCTTGAATGGCCTATGGTTGAGTAAAGTTTTTTTTTTTTTAATGAAATACTCTTTAAAACCAGGCTCTATGTCTTTACCTTGTATAGCAGGTCCCCAGGCGAACAGATAGTACCAGCTGAGGTGCAGGTCCACCAGTGTTTCCTCCCGTGATACATGAAGAGGGCGCTTGAATCGACATGTGACGCGGTTGTTTTCAAAGATGCCCTCCTCGTCCCGCGCCGGGTTGCGCTTGATCTCTTTGGCCCACTGTCCCACGTTGTAGAAATGATGTATCCGTACGCGTCCATTATCATCATGAACACAACCCATGACGTCATCACCTCCCTACAACAACATTATTGTGTATTTCTTAGCTGGCATTCACACCATATAATATAATTATTAAGTAACCCTCTCTCCTTACCATTTTTTTGTCAGAGGAGAAACCAACAGCGACCCATCCATCAGTGTCTGCACTCAACTCGAATTCCACATCTGTGCCAATGCGTCTGAAACTCAGGAAGTAGTCACAGGTCTCTGCATCACAGCCTGGTTTGCCATATCTACAGCAACAGAGGAGAGACAGTGATGATTTTTTATTTTTGTATGAACAATATTCAACACAGACCTACAAAGATCGATGATGTGCATGTATATTTCATGTATGTATTATGAGTGTACTGGACAGCGTGACAGACTTTCTTCAGACAGACAGTTTGATGCCACAGTTGTTTATGAATTAAATTTAAACGGTATTCCTTGCACTCACCTGATGCATCCTTTGGTTATTCCACAGTCGCTAACTTTGATGCGGGCAAATGGGTCCACAGGGGGTGCAGTTGGGAAGGGGTAACCTATATGAAACATTAGACAACAACACATTAATCAGCTGGTTTCAGCTAGTCCTACAACTAAAATAATATTTTTTTCATATATATATATATATATAAATAAAATACATTTTAATTGTACTTAAAGACACAAACATACACACAACAGTTTAAGACAATAATTTACACTATGCATATTTGCACTGCATATTATATGACATGATATACACTACAGTTTAAAACTTTGGGATCAGTAAGGTTTTTTTCCCCTAAAAGTGGCAATTCCAATTTTACAAACGATTTCTATTTCAATAAATGCTGTTCTTCTGGCATTGGTCAAAGCATCTATTTTCAGCATTGATAATAAGAAGAAATGTTTTGTAGTTGCAAATCAGTGTTTTTCAGTTATTTTAGTCAAATGCACTAAAGACCGGGCAAAAAACATTCAAAAAACTCCAAACCATTAATCTGTAGTGTATGTTCTATTTTTTGTACATTCATGTTGTATATTTACACATTTGTGATTTTAAGTACTATCCAAACATGTGTTACATACTGTATAGCTGTACTTACAACACTGGGCCAGGCATGATGTAGCGATAAGAGTTCTATTCTATTCTATTCTATTCTATTCTACTGTATGTGTTCTGACTTCAATCACTGTCGGAGTATCTGCATTTTATTAAAAAGTTGATTGCAAAATAGGAGTGTTGGGAAAGCCTGAGGGTAACTGGTCTGGATGTGGGCTTTGGGTGCTGACCAAGGTGCTGAGGCTGTATTAACGCATACAATTACCTTAGCGAATCTCTTATAAAACAAATATTGCTAAGAATAACCATTAATTGACAATAATATTAACCTATTTAACAGGCCTGTGGTCGAGGGAGGGCATCAGACGGTGACCATTCTCTACATGTATTCACTGCTGTTAAGAACTGCACTCATGTATACTGAAAACCAGCATTCATGACTTCAAATCAAGCGCCATCGTACCTTCGTCTGAGAGGTATCTGGACTCGAGGAACTCGGAGGCGAATGTGCTGTAGGAATCCTTATGGGGTTCTTCGTGCCCCGGCTCTCCGTGATCTCCATGTCCGGCCCGCAGCACATTATCATCGGTAGGGCTGGCAGAAACCGCATCCAGCAAAACAGAGATCTGCAGCAGCGGATGCAGAAGAAACATGACTGGACCGAATGATACGATACTTGTTATTGTACGCGGGAAGATACTCGGGTCTGATTTACTAGTCGTCGCATTCCAGTACTGATGCTTAGGCTGATAACTAATAATAAATTGTAGCTAATTAAATCGCTTTCATGATAAAACGTTTCGGTTTCTCCGCGGGGGAGGGGGTCCTGAGAGGCGAGAGGCTCGGGTGCTGTTAATGAATAGGGCCAAACCAATCCGCTTATGGTGAGATTTGTAACCGATAGTGATGTCGCTTGATAATGACACGGTGCTCAGTGATATGTCAGCTGTATACACGATTTGTAAAAAGTATTTATTTATTTCTTATTACACTATTGGGTATTTTTTTAAATGTATAAGTCCGTCGCACACTGATTTGACACATTGTGTCTCCCCTCTCTGCCTGTGTTCTGTTCTTCTTGCGCGTCAATCGATAGAGATTGCCAGGATCACGTTCCAATAGCATCGCACTACGTGTGGAAATCAATTGCCGTTTCAGACACACTGTAGCCTATAAAACGTAAATGTTTAAAGGAAAGATAATGTAAAAATTGCACAGTGAATTTTAATGAGGTTACATTTATCTACGTTCTAACTGGTATAATGTATCCAAACGTTAGATTTTTAAAAGCACAAAGTACTTAAAATATTGCAAAATGGTTTTCTAGGACATTATATGAAAAAATTTATCGTTCACATTTTAAAAGGCACTTTTAACAAGGCAATAACTACATTTACGATAACACATTGGTATTGTGGTTTTATGAAGCAAGAATCACCTTATAATTTAAAGGTAAATTATAATTTCTCTTAAAAAAAATAAAAAAATAATTTATAATTTATAATAGTTTAATTTTCTTCTAAAATGAGAAATTTTATCAGCTTCCTATGCTTATGTTCAATTATATTACTTTAACTGCATAGAAAAGCACCTATATTATAAAGCAGCATCTGAACTCTTCATATAAAAAATGAAGAATTTAAATATAGGCCTATATATATATATATATATATTAGATTAATACATCCACTGAAAATTAAAGAAATTATATTTCTATTGATGCATGGTTTGTTAGGATAGGACAATATTTGATACATGAAACTATTTGAAAATCTGGAATCTAAAGGTGCAACAAATTTTCGAAAACATTTCATTGCATTAAATGCATTTAAACCATCCAACGTGCACACACACACAGCAGTGAGAAGTGATCACCCCCACACACACGGAGCAGTGGGCAGCCATTGTTGCAATGAGCAGTTGGGGGAACGGTGCTCAAGGGTCTCCGTCGTGGTATTGAAGGTGTAGAGAGTAGGCTACTGGGAATTCACTCCCCCCCACCCACAATCCCAGCTGGACCTGGGACTCGAACCCACAACCTTTGGGTTACAAGCCCAACTCCCTATCCATTAGGCCACGACTCTATAGGAAATGTAAAAAATATCTTCATGCTTTTTACTTCATATTTTAGTGATTATTGGCATAAAAAAAATCAACAATTCTGACCCATACAGTTGGCTATTGCTACAAATATACCTTGTTTTATGGTCCAGTGTCACATATAGGCCTAGGTACTATGAAGTATATAGAACCTTTAATCCTCTTGGAACGTAGTGATTGAATTTGACATTTGTGGTGAAATTCTGGTAACCTATTCTTAGATCTAAGTTTTTAAGTCTACAATGGCAGATTTTTATTCATCTATTTTTTAAACCAAAAGCTTTTGTGCTTTTCACAGCGACAACAGGGTGAATGTAAATCTAAAATAACCCACAAGATGGCAGTGTTTAATTTCTAAACAGAAAAGATGTGGCTGCATATGGTGTGATAGTATACTGCACCAGGCATCTACCTCTTTCTTTTGCAGAAATATGGGGAATAATCTCCAAATCTCCAGATTTGCTTGAACACCCCTAAGAGGTGACTTTTTCTAGCCATTATCGTAGTAATAGCAATATGGTGGAATGTGATTCAAGATTATCACTAAAGAGAACAATTTGCCACCAAGTAGGCTACAACTGCAACAACCACACTAACAAGACTGATGTCTCAGTAACTGATCCTTCATGTTAAATCGACAAGCTATCTGTTCTTGGAAAGAGAATGTCTAAAATGGAAACCACATGGAGGGAGTTCACAAGGCTTGTTGAGATACAAAACAGATCAAGGATAGAGCCATGGATTGAAGGAAAGCAAATCAAACAGAATGGAACATCTAAAACAGAAGCCTTGAAAACTGTTCAACAAAAACGAATAGGCTGACACACAGCTCAGACATCAACTACAAGCTCTCTTCTCTGAAGCGCCACCGAGGACATGCTCACAGCTCAAAAACATACATAAGGAGCTAAAAATGAATCATAATGTAAAAAAATTATGGGAGGAAAACGAAAAACAAAAGAGCAGTTCTTGCTACCTACAGTAAAAGACCTTAGAAAAATTAGTGATATTTCAGGAAGCAAATACAAGGAAAAGCGGGTTACATTAACTTTCAGTTCACTTCTATGTGTTAAAACACGCAGTAATAGATCTATAGGTTAACAATTGTTCATTACCTTAACTAATATTAGGCATGTTCTTAATAGTAAAAAAAAACAGCCAATATTATGAGGCATTTCCAGTATAGTCATATATTCATTTCTCACATTCACATTGTGCTGTTACAGATGCCAAGTGACACCATAAGCCACAATTTACAGCTTAAAATTCACCCCTCCAAGGTGTCTACTTAAACGCAGACTCCTCTAAATCAATCTCTCCTATTTTCTCAGGATACGGCCAATTACCCGCTGCTTAGCAGGACTATTAAAATCTACCTAAACTGACATGAGCTTTAATAGCCCTATCCCATCCTACGCATATACACACTGATGTAGAAGTGCTCTCATACACACATACTGTCTCATGTACTTATAAGATTCCATCCTCCCCCATTGGCCACGCCACCATCCCCCTCCTGCCATCACACAGGCGCGATCACTCTGTGTCTAATAGCCTTACCCAATTACGGCCACAGTGCTAGAGGAGAAAGGATGATGAGATCCCCTAACATGTTAATGAAGAACCTACGGCATACCTGCCTTATCTTAATAACCTAAAACACACACACACTCACACACAGAGCAATCTGCCAAATGTCAATTGTGTGTCTCCTGGGTATGTGTGTGAGAGTGTGTGATTGACACAGAGACAATGGCCGCAGGTCCCATTCATAACCGCGGAGGGGAGACAAACTGACGGAGGGAAAGGAAGAGAGAAAGAGACAAGTATTCTAATGTTATAACGGAGGTTAGTTGACCACAGAGTTTTAAAACCAAAATAGTATCTGCAAACTAACATAATAACATTTGTAATTTTAAAGAAAGACTATTTTTAAGACATGATGTGCATTTTAACATTCACAAACTAAATTTCAACATGCAGTGCCCATAGCAAATTATGTCTTATTTTCACTTGTTAATTAACATATTCAACATTAACAGTGAAAAACAGGTGTTTGTCTACTGTAGAGAAGTCATGGCAAAAAATGTGCATGGCTTTTTTAAATTTGAATTAATTTACGTAATTACTAAATGTAAATGTCATTAAAATGTCAAGCTGCCAACATCAAATCATTCATGCCATCATTCAAGAGAAAGTATTTAAGGTATCAAAGCAGAAAGTTTGCTTTATTTGAATGGGTTTAACTTCTTGCAGTTGTATACAATTGAACAGGATTATCATAAAAAAACTGACTTGGATTATTTCAGTTAAGTAGGCATATCTGAATGGTACGGAAGCTTGCAGTTGATAATAAGAAAAAGGCATCATTTAATGAATGTACAAATTTTGTAAGCGACTAAGGAAATCTGGCAAGCCTACATGACAAAAAAGAAAAAAAACTCTTAGAAAATTTTAATTACTTGCCAACTTTAAACTACTGATATCATTAGGAGTACCCATAATTATTTGTGCTGCGGTGCATTGCTGGAAGAGGTGGCTTTCAGTGTTCAGAAAAAACAAAAAAAACAATCAAGTAAATTATTACTATTTTTAAAGGAAGCTTCGACTACGTATGTCCCACATTCTCAAGGAAACATGCAAACCTGACAGAAACCAGATTCACATCCCCATATGTGTGAACGCCTGCGGAACAGTGTTAAACCTGGCCACAGTTTCACCTCCAGGGCTATCTTTTATTCCCACACTACATATAATTTACAGATACTATTTGAGCGTGAACACATACCCTGAAACACTTCATGGATATTGACAGAAAGAAAAAGGGCCCTATTATTCCTGAGAGGGCTTGTGTGTGAGGCTTCATCTTAACTTGTCAACAGTCCTTACGTACTGTCAGCAGAGCAAGCACTGGTGACATACCCATCACTCTTTCCCTCGCTTTGAGTCTAGTACACCGAACAGACACGCACACATCTGGAAGGATCGATAGGCGTCTGTGTTGCCCACAGAAGACGGGGGTGTCTGCCGCGGCCTAATCTCCGCGTCCCCGGGAGCACATTACGGGCACGTGCCGGGTGTTAACCCATTAATCTGGTGATGGTCGGATGCGTTATGTTCCCTCTCCCACGGGACTGTGTTGTGGTGATAGATTGAGCTCTAGGTGTGTGCGCACACAGCAAAAAGCGATCTTCAATTCTTGGTTTGAGCAAATAGAGATCGAGGGCGAGCACTTGTGAGCTTTCTGTTTCTCTCTTTGTGTCTCTGGTGCTCATTTGGAGTCTGGTCACAGATATCTTCGCTTTGTCTGACTGCCGCTTGATTGCTATTTGATCCTCGAGCGATCGCGGCGTTTCTCTCGCAAGCTCGGCCCGTCAATGTGTTTGCTCTGCGCTATTTGTTTCCGCGGTTGTACAGGTGTACTCAGCTAATCTGATTGGTTTGACAGAGGCTGTTAGAACACAAACACCCGCGTGTTCCAATCAATAGTGTCATTAAACGTGAATTAGCGCTAACTCAATCAAACTACCCAGTTTAGCACCAATCTCGGTCGTTTACCATGGTTACCCGGGGAGGCCATATCGCTAACTGACGTGCGGATCTTTGTGAATCGCGGCAGGAGCTGTCAGTCACTCCGGCTGCCCTCAGGATGCATGACAAGGGATGATGAAAGGAGTCTCCATGGTCTTCTCTAAAAGCGAATTTTTGTAGAAATCCAGGGTATGTTTGCTGACTGCTGCTTGCCGATGTGTTTTTTTTTTTTTTTTTGACAAAATGCTTTGTTTTGGTGATTAGTCTGTCTTCGGGTAGGCCTACACACTGATCAATCACATCTCCATGCCACGTCTGTCGAGATGCATTATGGAAAATATGTCAAATTGCCTACATATGACATTGTTTCCTTCCTGCTGGGGCAACTACAGGCCTCCAGGAGAAGAAAATAGTTTAGAAAAATTACAACATAGAATGGTGAATATACTAAAACAAGTGTTGTTAAATCTAGATTATTTTGTTGCTTTCATTTTCTCTCTCTACTGTGTTTCATCTGATACTTCGGATGAAGATGTTTTTGATGAAATCTGACTCTGCAAAGAAAGCAAGGCAACTGACAAGTTTAAGGCCCAGAAAGGTACACTGTAAAAAAAAAAAATGTAAAATTTACAGTAAAAAAAAAATGGCAGCTGTGGTTGTCAGAATAAAACCAGGAAAAATACAGTAACAATATTTTTTGTTTTATGTTAAATTTACAGCCATAAATTAAATACCATAATTTTTTATATACCGTAACAACTGATATAATATTAATATACCAACCTATTAAAGTAGTGCAATTTATTTTGTACCTTTGAAATACACTGATAACTATGCAGGAGGTGATGAGACCGTCACATGATGAACTAAAGCTCATTACAAGTAGCTTTTAAACAGAAACATATATAGAAGGAGCTCAGTGTCATTCACACAAACACTAAACAATAATCTTTAAAAGATTATTAAACTGAAATATACAATAAACATTTATTTAACAACATTACATGTAACATACAACCCTATAACCATAACGGATAAAAAAAAAAAAAAAAGAAAAAACATCCAATTCAAACAAAATGCAATGCAGGGAGTTCTGGGAATGTCAGTTTACGGTGTTTCCCTGTAAAATCAACAGGAATTTACCATTAACTATTTAACAGGTTTTTACTGTAGCATTTTCACATTTTTTACCATTAAAATCAGTCATTTTTTTACAGTGTAAAGACATTTTTAGAAAAAAAAATATATATATTTTTTTTTTAGTGGCAAATGTGGAAATGACCCTTTTAGTTTAATTTAGTTATTCAAGCAAGAATTATGCGGAAATGAACATCATTATTAGAAAAAGCAATGCATAGTAAGTATCAATATAAATGAACACCAAAAAATGTGTGTAAAAATAAACTTCATAAAAAGTAAAAATGTTGCTTTTAAGAAATGTGTCCTTTGATTTTGACCAGCAACAAAGTGCTACCAATCATATGAACTTTTTTCTTTTGCTGTTGCTAGGACAGGATACAACTTGACCAAAAGTATATGGTCAATTTATGTGTCCACCTACTTTTGGCCTTTGTGTATGTGTGTGTAAAGTATGCAACCAACACATGCACTTAATAAAGCAAGCATAAACTGCATTCTGTGCATGTGGATTTGATATATTAGGTTTTAGACACAAGCCCCCCTGCTCTGCCTCGTGGACAGATTCTCTTAATGAGAAACCAGAGCATTTGTGTACTAACATCATTACTGTAATCACAGACACTGATGAGGTTATCATTATCATGATGTTTATGGTCGCACACACAAACAGTCGCACACGCACACATAAATAATCTACTGTCGGAGTGTTTGTTAATGTAATTGATGTAGATATGAAAATAACCTGCAGTTCCTGCTGTAATTGGTACATATAAAATGTGATGAATACATAACACACTACATAATAACTCTTAATTAATACATGCACACTGTACAAAGCTCCACTGCAGATATATGCATCTTGCACTACAAAACATTTCTTTATATAGATTTATACTGCTGTATCTCACATTAAATCTCATTATTGCAGTAAAGAAAAACAGTCATGGCTGCAAATGACAAATATCCTGCTCGTATAAAAAATTGTATGAAATATACTACGCAACTCTTAAAATGTGAACAGATTTTAAAATATTTACTAACTTTGTATATGGAAACAGAAAAAACTCAAACTCACGCAGAAATGTGTCTGTTTGCAGGGAGATTCATGATATGTGTTAGACTCAAAATCAAAAAATACTGGAAAATTTGGATTTTTGGCAAGCTCAACTCCTCTAGATTGGAAACCAGGGCAAGAAAATAATCATCTGTGCAAACGTTGTGGTGTATTCCTACTTTAAAGGAATAACCACTCAAGAGTTTGTCTTCGCTGAAACCGATGCAAAAAAATGCAGCACTACTTAACTTGCTCACCAATGCAGTTAATGGGTGCCGTCGGAACGAGAGTCCAAACACTGACAAAACCATCACAATAATCTACGAGTAATCTGCATAGTTCATCAATTAACTATTGCTTGTAGGTAAAAATGCGCACAGAGATGTGCACAGATCAAGCACTGTTTACAATCCAAAACAGCTGTAAACAAATATGTTAGTGGATTTTTTTCTACTGCAGGAAGCGTTATTGATTAAAAAGCTTTTAATGGATTTGTTTCTTTCAAACACAACGTGTTCACTTCACAGGACATTAATTGATGGACTGGAGTCATGTGGATTACTGTGGATTGTCGTGAGGTTTACATCAGCAGTCATATTCTGACGGCACCCATTCACTGCAGAGGATCTATGGGTGAGCAAGTATATGTAATGCTAAATTTCTCCAAATCTGTTCCAGTGAAGAAACAAACTCATCTATATCTAAGACGGTCTGTGTGAGAGTAAAGTTTCAGCAAATGAACATTTTTGGGTGAGTTATTCCTTGAAGGCGGAGTATGCCACAACCCAATTCTATTCCTTTGACAAATTCAGTTTCAAAAAGAGAAAGTCTGAAAAAAAAAAATAGAACAATGGTATTATAAGAGGAAATTACACATCCAAGTGTCTTTGTCCTGTTTGACCCCTCTCTATTGACCTTCAGTATCTCAGCAGCTCCTTTGTGGATCACGGTACAGATGTTTGTGGTGCCGCGGCTCGCAGTGATTTCCCATGTGTTCTCCCCTCCCTCCACCTTCCTTTCTCTCCTCTCTTCTATCTGATATAGATTGCTGGCTGGGGTTCAGTTGCTAATTGAATATGCTACGCGTTTGTTCGAATGACGGGAAATGGGGGAGTGATGATTAAGAGATGAAATCAATTCAGCTCAACAGCTGCTGTTTGCTGTCAGTTTCATTACCGGCATTTAGAAAAAAAGATAGAGATATTTGCGTTTGTTAGAACATTAGCGGTCAACTTTCATAGCAACATGCAGCCGTAACATCTGCTTAGCTTCCTGGATGTCGCATCTCACTAGGTGGGGCTATTCGCTTACCTCAACCATTCGATGCTGCTCTCCTAGCATTTCCACATTCACACACACATAGAGTTTAGCCTCTGACAGGCCCCTAAGCTGTGATTATCTGCACAGGCAGCACAGGGATCTCTCATAAGCATCCTAACCCCTGCCTGCCAATAATTAGCCCCAGTTAATTACAGCCCTACTGCAGGTTAAGCTAGTGAAAATCACCCAGGAGATACCCTCACACCTTCAGGTACACAAACATACACGCTCACACACCTCCCGAGACCGGTTTTATGAGCTCAGCGTCCAGAGCTGAGCCCGATCAGCATCAATATTGTAACTGACAGCTGACAACATCGGCCCTCAACACTTGCACACACACAGCAGGTGTGAGAGCAACGGTGGGGGGGAGAGCGCGGGACGGAAAGATTAAGAAACAGCTTCGGGTTCTGATGTTCTGGGGGGACTGACTCACTCTTGTTTCCTTTGGCTGCTCGCCTTTACCTCCCTCAGATTTCTGTCTATCTTTTTTTTCGGTCTTAATTCTTTCAAGATCTCATTTTTTTTAAGGTTTTGCAACAATTCCGACATGTGATTGGTTTCATGTTGAGTTGCAAAAACGCAAATTATATTATTGGAAATATGTCGTAAATGTTATGCTTTAGCATTACCATTTTTTTTTCAAATGGTAGCTGCTTGGCTGCCGCAGAATCTCCAGAAGCTGTGACTCAGTAGGTTGTTCTGAGATTTGACAGAGACCACGTAACATTTTATTTTATTTTGGCAATATGTGACCCTGGACCATAAAACCAGTCTGAAGTCACTGGGGTAAACTTGTAGCAATAGCCAAAAATAAATTGTATGGGTCAAAATTATTGATTTTTCTTTTTTGCCAAAAATCCTTAGGATAGTAAGTAAAGTTCATGTTCCATGAAGGTATTTAGTCGATTTCTTACTGAAAATATATTAAAGCGTAATTTTTGATTAGTAATATGCATTGATAAGATCTTCATTTGGACAGCTTTAAAGGTTATTTTCTAAGCATTTAGATTTTTCTGTACCCTCAGAGTCCAGATGTTCATATAGTTGTGTTTCGGTCAAATATTGCCCTATCCATCCAAATCATACATCAATGGGAAGCATATTTATTCAGCTTTCAGATCATGTATAAATCTTAATTTCGGAAAATTAACACTTACGCCTGGTTTTGTTGTCCACGGTCACATATAGGCCTACTATTGTAGTATTTATTCATATTTAATAATAGCTTTTATTTATTTTTTTACTTTATTTGTCTTTTTTTTTTTTATTTCTATGTACAGTTGCTATAATGAATTTTTATTTTAGAAAGCATTTTAGTAGTTTAAGCATAAAAAAAAAATACTTACGATTTAACTGTTTATTAGTCATTTTATTAGTTAAACTTAGTAGCCTAGTTAAAACAAGACATGTCTAATTTTTTTAGTTATTCATCTACACTCCAAACAGGAATCTAAAATGTTTCTCGTCACATAATAACATATCTGTAATTTATAATATTACTCTTTAACTTTTTAAAGAGAGCCATTAAAGATAAATGCTTTTTGGGCCTATGGCTTCTGCTAGGGCTAATGTGATGCTAATATGTGTCACATTTCACTTTGGTTGATGAGGCATGGTAAAAAGTGGGGTCATATAGATGGTAACAATACAAAAGTGGATGTGTGAATGCGCTGTGTGAGTCTACCAAATGGTGCATGGATGTAGTTTAAAATAAATAATTTTTGGCTAAAGGGGTCATCCGGTGCCACATGCACTTTTTCAAGCTGTTTGGACTGAAATGTGTGTTGGGAGTGTGTGTACACCACCACCCTACAATGAAAGGTCCACCAGTAGTTTTCTTTTAATTTAATAAAAATAAGTTGCCCCTACTGAAATCAAGCCATTCTCAAATGCATGTCGTTGTGGCATCACACCGACAGAGGCCACACCCACTATAGTTGATTGACAGCAGCATGTCACACAGACTGAACTGGTGTCTTACCTCAGACCCCCCTGAGAGAGCCGTCATCAGAGCAAGATACAGAGACAAGCAAGACTCCTTAAGAGATTGAGGTGTTGTGTTGTTGAATGTATTAATGAACCGAGCAGTAGTCATTTACCCCCGACATCTGAGTGACTGAAGACACAGAGGAGTAACTTTAAATTTGGTTCTGAACATTTTTATACTATCTTTGAGAAAATTTAAAACGAACTTTATTACAAACTTAAGAATCATATTAGCTTGTGGAAAATTGGCTTTGTATGACCCCTTTAATAATCAGCACAGGGTCATCAAACCTTTTCATGAAAACTGTATGCTCGTAATTAGTCTCTTACTTTCAGAATACTGTATGTGTTTTCATCATGGGCTTGACAGCATCATTTTATTAAAGCTCATACAATCACTCTCACAATAGCTATAAACTCTGTGTATCCTTAGTGAGTCATTAAAATCATATAACCTTCATCACTCTCATGGGAATCTGAGTGATAGCTGGCCATCCGCAACAACACAATTAACCATTAGAGATCAGTAATGAGCCAATTAGCAATTACACACTCTTTAAGAGTCATCAGTGTGTGCTTAATTCACACCTCTGGAACTTGTTAAAGTTGTGTTTTTCATTCAGCTGGCCAATAATTCCTCTTTTCCATTCTGCACGCAGTAAACAGAACTTAGCACTCGTTTGGAATTCTGTTGCTTTCAACCATATATTCATAGCCCGATCAAAAATCAAAATGGGAAAAAAAGTGTAAAATATTGTGAGTATTCAATAATGTAATTTATGAGATCACTCTATGGCTTAGCCCATGTTAATCAAGTGTTATGTCACTGTAACCCTTCGCTGCTTGACTAGTCCCTAATGACCTTATTATCCTGAATTATGCTTCCAGTGAAACGCTACTCATTCACTAAACAGGCCCTCAGTTAACAGCATCATCTTAAAGCTCTGGGGATGGTCAAGTCAGCTTTTTACAAAGTGTTACAGAAAGAAATCAACAAAGATATATATGGATAGCTTGACTGCAAAAAAAACAAAAAAACAAAAAACAACAAAAAAACTAATAATTTTCCTAACCAGATTTTTGCTGTTTCTTCTGATAAAAAACAAGTAGAACAAAATGTACTTAAGAAGCTATCTGAACACTTCAAAATTAATGACAAAGTTTAGTTATATATTTGGCATTTTGTTCTTATTAATAAGCATTATTAAGCTATTAACTATTTTTAACAAATTGTTTTTATGGTTAATGGGGGCTCTATGGTTTTTGTACTGTAACAAACTGTATTACCTTAAACCAACCTTACACCTAAACCTATCCCTCAAAGGACATTTTTTTGATTTCCCCCCCCAAAAACCACCTATTTCATAACCATGTCATTATAAAAAAAATGGTCTTCAAAAACCACATATGTGACCGTGGACAACAAAACCAGTCGTAAGTGTTAATTTTCCGAAATTAAGATTTATACATGATCTGAAAGCTGAATAAATAAGCTCCCTATTGATGTATGATTTGGATGGATAGGGCAATATTTGACCGAAATACAACTATATGAACATCTGGACTCTGAGGGTACAGAAAAATCTAAATGTTGAGAAAATCACCTTTAAAGCTGTCCAAATGAAGATCTTATCAATGCATATTACTAATCAAAAATTAAGTTTTAATATATTTTCGGTAAGAAATCGACTAAATACCTTCATGGAACATGAACTTTACTTACTATCCTAAGGATTTTTGGCAAAAAAGAAAAATCAATAATTTTGACCCATACAATGTATTTTTGGCTATTGCTACAAATATACCCCAGCGACTTCAGACTGGTTTTATGGTCCAGGTTCACATATACACCCACACCCAGACCCACGTATAATTACATTTGCAGAGAACAAGCCTAAAATAGTTTATTGTAATATATATTTAATTGATATTTATATATTACTCAAAAACATAACGATGTCATGGGATGGAAAAACTTAAATTTTGTTGTATAGAAGTGATCAGTCTTGTGGTTCCATATTCAGCTTCTAAAACAGATGCCCGATTACTAATAAACATCAGTGGTCCACAGTGTCATTATCTCAACAACTGAGCTTCTCCCTCCCAACCCGACAGCTCAGCTCACCCTGTTGACTCTTAATTAAATCCTTGGCACGCATATTCCTTTACCTCTCCATTTGCGCGCGCGCACACACTTGCACAATGAAGTGTTGTCTTACTCGCGAGCTGATAGCTTTTAAGGGTGGGTGCTTTTATTGAGAGACCGCGCTGTGGGTTTATCAGAGCGGACTGTGAATAAATGGCTGACCCTGGTGCCCTCTCTCTTGGCCGTCTCTGTAATTCCGGCGCTTCCATTAGCTGCTGTATTGATAACGGTCATTAGCATATTTATGGTGATGGCGGGAACGTTATTGTTTGTGTTGGTTATTAATCTTCCCTCTGAGCAACTGCTCTGACAGCTCAATCTATTCTGCCATCGCGACACACACCCGCTCACACGCGCAGCGCTTTCAAGTTGAACGCCGCTTTTGTTTGAGGGTAAATAGGCGGCGTCGGGGGGCGCGCGGGAAGCAGGGCGGGATGGGTGATTGACGCGACCCCTCCTCAGGTGAGCGCTGATCTCCAGCTGGGCCGAGAGCTCGCTGGCATCACTGTCACTCTGCCAAGCGCTGCCAGCGTCACGCGATCGGTCCTCCCGATTACAACAGGACCTAAATGAACAAATGAAAATGCGTTTACTGTAAACACACTGCTGCAATACAGCTAAACGCTTTCTAGAGCGAGGCAGTCGATGGGCATCAGCAGTGCTTGGCTTGCTAAGTGTGTGTGTGGCTGACTCTGAGGGGAGTTGTTTTTGTGCCCGATGAGGGCAGATGGGGGTAGCTGAGCATCTAATCGGGGGTCCCAGGTGACTGGTGAATATGCGCGGTGTCACTCCTTCTGTTTGAGTGACAGCTCGCTGATTAAGGGCCAACTGAGGGCTGGAAAGCAGCCAGGATCACTGAAGGCAATGAGCATCTCCACCACGCATCCTCAGCATCTCAAACCACACACACCATCTCCATAAACACACAGCACTCCTACCAGCAGAGCAAAACACCTGGACACTGAGGCAAAAACTGCAGGGGTTGGTTAAAGGTCTTGTGTTCTTGTTTGGGGTCATCGTTTACACAGTAGGCTAGTTTAAGTGCTATCCAATGGTTCACAAATCCACGTATACCTAAATAAATCGCCTCATACTCTATCACTAAATATGAAATCCTATAATTGGCAAAAACATTTTGTTGGTTTAAGCGTAAACGTTTGCACAGCATTTTTGCCAGTGCACATTAGGAAAAAGTAAACTTTAAATCTATAGCCTAATACAAATCTCTTAAAAAAAAAGGAGGCAAGAACTGATGATATCCAAAGCTTCAATGGTCCACAAAGCCACTTTTATTTGAATAACATTGGTCCCTGGTGTATTTGATAGAACAGTCATACTCTTTAACACTAGTTATGAAATACCAATAGTCTTTAACTGCACAGAAATTCCTGCATGGGGCCGTTGTCTATTATAAATTTGACATGTAACGTTTCTTTATCTTTAGCGATAAATAACTGGTTTTATTGAGGCTATCATTTTGCTCATAACTTGCCACGAAGAGACGTTATTGATTGCTATTTTAAAAACGGAGCAAGATTTTTATTTGTTTTACGCCACAGATGTAAATCAAAGCCCACCCCTCACAGCCCACCAATAATCCCCACCAGATATATGCTAATGTGCTGGAATATTTTATTGAAGCCGTAAAATCTGAAATCATAATTTGCAAGCGTTTCATATAAGAAAACACTAAAAGATAGGCTATGAATACAAATGGTTGTAAACTAATATGTCATACATAACAGTCAAGAGATATTCCTGTCTGTGTGTATCCATCAGGGGCAAGACATTATTCCCATTTCCTTTTTTCGACCCATTGTACACCAAACAACTGCTGATTTACTACTGGTCAGCAAATACTCAACCGGAAATTAGTGTCCTGTGCCTCACGCAAATATCTCAGTCAATATAATTGAATGAAATCTGCATCTCTTTCTGCATCATTTCAGAGCCAGTTAGGAGAAAATGTATTACCAAGAGTTTAATTCATGTGCGACGGCCGCAAACAATATAAAGCAAAATATGTCTCGCTCATTTTATTTTCAAGTGCAGGCTTGATGAGAACAATTAATTACAGTTCACGTCTGTCACATCTGGACTACGAATGCTGAAACTTTCCTCCATTCTCCTATTCAACAATCATATCCAAATATCTTTAGCTCTAACACAATGAGAAGGTGTGAAGGTTGTGCATTCTGACCTTGTTATTGTGCCCACTTGATTTACATGTTCACTGGCCCCATAACCCCTCTTTTTATGTATGATTAAAACCCAATCAGTGCACGGCTAAAAATAAGGTCCTCATCTTTAACGCATCGAGTGTTAATGAGGAAACGCAACAAAAACTGCTCCCAAACTGCCAACAAAACGGATGTGACGCTAGCGAGGCAATACATCTGACCGTCTGCGATACAGAATTAAAGCCTATTTAAAACACCCCCCCTCCACCTTATTAATTTAGCATGCAAGCCCAAGTGCACTGAGGTTATTGCAGATATTGAGAGATTCATGTGTGGACGGGCCGTTTAAAGCAATGATTCTTATTCAGGCCTCAGCAAACGTCCAAAGGGGCTTTAAAATGATTTAAAAACAGACAAAACTATTATTGACATAAATAAAAACAACTAAAACATCTAAATAATTTTGAAAAACTTTAATCTATTGTTTCCTTGGGGGAAAAAATCTTTCTAAACATGAAAAAGTGTTGGAAATCATATTAAAATGGCATGGCATTTTTATAACAAATACAAATCTGTATCACATATAAATAGGTATTTTCTTCCCAAAGCTTTATACTGTATTGATTAAGAGATAACCAGTAGACTTTAAAGGAACACTTCACTATTTTTGAAAATAGGCTCATTTTCCAACTCCCCTAGATCAACGGTTGATTTTTACAGTTTTTAAAACCATTAAGCCAATCTCTGTGTCTGGCGGTAGCACTTTTATCTGCAGTTTAGGATAGATCATATACCCCCAGTTTCACAGACAAGGCTTAAGCTAGTCTCGGACTAAATTGCATGTTTGAGCTGTCTCAATGAAAATATCTTGCTCTGACATATCTTAAAACATGTCAGTGTCATTGTTCTGTGTTAAGATGCATACCTGTAATATTTTCTCATAAGGCATTTTTGTAAAAGTTGTTAAATATCTTAATTTAACTAATGCCTAGTCCTGGCTTAAGCTAAGCCCTCTTTGTGAAACCGGGCCTTAATCTCATTAGACTTTTAGTATCTCGCTCAAAAAATGACCAACGTGTTAAAATTTTTCCCTAGTTAAATCTCGACTCTTCTGTAATTAGGTGTATCATGGGTGCAGCAGGCGCAATATTACACAGTGCCTGAAAATGCTGGGAAATATTTTCCGACACAGTGTAATATCATTGCACTTGATGCACCCAGTTCCTTAATTATTAAGGCGCAATGAGAGTATAGTTCCTATCTATATTGGCCTTTATAAACTAGCTTTCTTTCATCGAAGATATTTGAATCTAGGGGATTCAAAAGCGGTAAAACTGAACTGTTTAACTCTAGGGGAGTTGGAAAATAAGCCTATTTTCAAAAATAGTGTAGTGTTCCTTTAAGAGTAATGCACTACAAAAAAAAGTGGGGTGCCTGAATAACTTTCAGTCCTTACAAGTTCTAAAATTCAGATTTTTTGATTACATTAAAATGATTTGTGGGCATCCCTAGTATTTGTAAATGCAGAATCCTTCATTGTACGCACAAAACAGCTAAAACATTTTTCAAGAAAATATCTTCGATGAAAGAAAGCTAGTTTATAAATGACAAGAGGCAACAATTACAGGATTGTCATTTTTGCGTGAACTATCCATTCAATTGGTTTATAACTTATGTTTTGGGAAACGTCACCCAAAGCCAAAGTATAAAACGGTTTGTCAAATATAATTAAAATAGAGATGTTACCACAACAGTGATCTGATCTTAATTCTGGAAGAGTAAACAGGCCACTCTTCTATCAGGTCAGCCTATATTCAATATATCCAAAAATAAAAAGCTCCAAGAGACAGAGACAAAGACAAACAACACAGGCACGAAGCAGCATCTCATTTAATCAGGGCTTTGGTCTCGTATCAATAGCATGAGGAGCTACACAGTCAGTAACAACCTCAAACCCAATACAGCACATGACCTTCAGTGTCCTAGGAAAACTTTTTCCTTTTTCTACTCAAACAAACATCTTTAGTTTGAGACTTTAATAACTCTTAACACCCTCCATTGTTATCACTAAACAAAAGCAGAGACACTGGCGAACAGAGCAGGGCACAGAAAACTTCTCTATCGATCTCTGCCTGAGAAACTCTCTAATAGGCCTTTGGCATAAAAAAATATACACACGTATGGCCCTCAGGCCTCGCAGTGACACGCTTGATCAATGTGGCTGGCGCGCAATAATTCATTAACCTCTCGGTCAGACGAGTGCTCCGCATTCTTCAAGGCCTGCATTGAACTCTTAAGCCATGTTAACTCCCACTGCTCTTTTCTTTCATTAGAGATGACATACTTTCATTAGTCCCACCATGGCAACCGGACTGGCAGAATACATCCGATGTGTGCCGATCCGAAGCCGAATGGCCTTTATGTCGTCATAATTGGTTATCGGGTAAGGTTGATGATGTGACTGTAGAGCTGTTCGGTGAAGGCCTGCAGTGAGAAGCGCTGCTTTACCCGCTGTCTTCCAGCCTGTCCCATGCGCTGCTTAAGTTTAGAGTCTGTAACAAACTTCTGCATGGCTTCAGAGAAGCACTCAGGGGTGGGTTCGCAAAGGAAGCCTGTTTCGCCATGGGCTACAGACTCTAGCGGTCCTCCTGAGTTGACTGCAATAACTGGGCAGCCTGAATACATGGCCTCAATGGGTACGATGCCAAAATGTTCATTGCTCGGAGTGTACAGTACACAAGTGCAGCTGTGCAGCAAAGAGAGTTTTTGTTTGTCTGAGAAGGAGCGCAGGAAGGTGACGTGGTCCTCCAGGCCTAGAGAGGACGCTAGTGAGTGCAGCTCTTCGAAGTGCTCTACATTCTCAACCACACGCTCGTCATAACCCCCCGCCATCACGAGGTGCACGCGCTCCCATTCGGACACGGACAGATGCTCTTTCAGGGCCGCTAACGCTTGCAGTGCCAATGGCAGGTTCTTTTTGCGTTCAAAGCGGTTGATTGACAGAAAGGTGAGGCTCCGCCCCTCAGGGAGCAATCCACTGAGGCCCTCTACTTCATCATCGAAAGCTGACGAGTTCAGAGAGGGGTAAAGGACGTCGGTTTGAATCTCAGCTAGTTTGGGGAAGGTCTGTTTGAAGACTCCTGCCGTGAACTGGCTGTTGACCAAAATGCGGTCGGCCATGCCTGTGGTCAGCTCCTCGAACCAGTCGATGGGGCCCCGATATATGCGTTTGAGAGCCGAGCGACGCTGAGTCAGTAGTTGGTCAGGGAAATGGCAGTAGAATAGGACTCTCTTTCTGTGGCGTGCCAAACGCAAAAAGGGAATACACGCTGAAACCTGAAAGAAGGGGGAGATGGGCAAATAACATTAACCCTTGTTAACGATTCTCTTGATTTTAACTGGTCATGTATTATGTTTTTTGATGGCTTTTCTGTAACTCAAACTGTACAGCGTGGTGCTAGCAATGCCAAGGAGTGCAGAAAAGCATTCATTTTCGCAATTCGGTGTTGCTTTGAATAAAAATGTCGGTCAAATGCATAAATGTACATTTAAAATGCATTACTTAGCTCATTCTTTTTTCATAATAAAACAATTTCAGTTCGCAAACCTATTCAGTTCATCCAAAACAACAACAAAAAAGATTCTTTTATACATTGGAGATCACTATAACGCTTCAGATTAGGTCTAGATATCTTCAGCTTAATAAAAAAACATAACCGGAGTTTAAGTTATATACAGTAATATGCTTGGAAATGTTTCTCAGTACTGTATTAAAGTTCAACTGTAAAAGGGAAGTGTTGCAAATCAAAAGAAAATATTTTATTAAATAAATACCAGAAATTACTAAAACTGAAATTAAAAAATAAATTCAAGTTCAATTCGAAAGGCAAAAGCATGTAAAAAAAATTCAATTAAATTTTATACTGTACGTATATTATAATAATATAATACAAAATATGAATAAATACTTTAATACCAAAAAACAACCCGTTTAATTAATAGTTGCTAGTGTCATTAGTAGTTACCTGATCACAGAAGACAACATCGAACTCCTCCCCACTAAAGAGCACCAGATAGAGAGTTAGATAGATCATGCGCAGGTATGCACAGAGAGCATGGAAATAACCGAACACGCTGGTGGGGAGCCAGTCGCCCACACACACCACAGGCAGGTCAGGTGAGAGCGTCTCAGAGAAGCAGTGCTGGGGGTCATAGTGTGCCGTCCAGATCTGAACGCTGCATCCACGAGAGCGCAGAGCTACAGCTGCATCCACCACCAGACGCTCAGCCCCACCTATACCCAGATCAGGGTGCAGGAACACCACCCGAACCATCCTGTCCCGACCAGAGCCTGTTGAGTCAAAAGGAGGTCAAATGAACGTTACACCTTATTTTTAAGCTCAAGACAAAGCAACTAGATTTTCCAGTTTCTGCTGCATAGACATCCTAGTAATCTGTCACACACACACGCTTAACTTTACTTTATCAGATGATTAATCAAGTCTCACGTCACTGTGTGATTACAACAGGCCAATGCGGACACGTCTCTGTTCACGTCACTGGGTCACAATCTATCATAAGCTCTAATATATTCTGTTATATGTTATTACAGACCTGCAACATTACATGTAAACAAGCAATACATGTCAACTCAGAGCTAAAAAACATCAATATTCATTCATACATTTAATAAAAGTCTCTAGACTCAGGATATACCCTGCTTCACACTAAGTAGTAACACTGTAACAGCACATAAAACGTCATGTTTTACGTTAATGTTACTGTTTATGTTAACAGAAACTCAAATTATGTTAACAGTGTTAGCAACCAGACAATATGTTTAAAAATATCGCGACGAGAACGCACTCACCTGTACGTTTACTGACACTTACTCAGCTGTCTGTCTGTGTGGATGATCAAATATGGCTCAAAGTTCGCGATTTAGTGTAACCGGCTTCCCGATTGAGCCAAAATGTCTGCCCTACTCTGTACACATCATCCATCGCACATGACGTGTCATCTCTCCGTTGAACCGCTTTTGATTTTTCCCAAATTAAATTTTCAGGCTAAGCTACATTTAACGAATAATTCGTTTTTATTATTATCTGCTGTGACGCTGTATGTCACCTCTAGGTTCAGAAATCTAAAATGTGTTAAAAAATAAATAAATAATAACGAGCATGATCACAGCTCCGGTCAGGCACTCTACTGGCGCCTATGTGGGTCCTTTCTATAGCTGTCGTGGCCTTCTCAGGGAAACGTCATCAATAGGCTCTCTCTTGTAGTGGTCTGGCCCGGCTGGAGTTCAGTAACAGAGGCGGACAACTAGATTCACTCTTTTTTTTCCCGCAGACACCTGAAACATAATATTATAACAAAATGGTAAGTTTTTCAATGTAGTTTTTCGTGGTTGGAGAGCTTTATAATAAGTGTTTTGAGCGTATTTACAGTAATATCTGGATTGCTATCTGGTAGCCAATCATGCTCAATAGTATCTTACCGTTATTGAGGTAACGTAAGCTTTGCTTAGTTCTGCCATTTAACTGTTTAGCAGCTACTTAGATTTGGGTTTCGGCTGCTGTACTTGTTGTTTGAATAGTATTTAGTTACATGTTAGTAGATATATAAAGTTTGTAGGGTTCATTCGGTCACTAGCTGCAATCAGTTTGGGAGACGTGGCTCTTTTAGACCCCCACATCAGCCCTAAAGTCGAAATCTGACCCGCTGTCTTCGTCTGAATACTACCTTATAGTATAAAGCCTTTATGGCATTATTTTACTGGCATATAGGTTTGAATGTCTATTGATTGATTGTTTGTGCTTGCATGTAGATTTTGGTGGAACACATTACCTAAGACTTTTGCTTTAACATTATTAACTTATAGTTCTTATTATAGTATGTTATATCTTGATGGATAAACAATGGATTTTTTGTTTTTTGCTGATGCAGAAAAATATTAGCTCAATCATTGTGCACTTGGGGTTTCTAAGTCTTCTTTTTATTTCATTTTTTTTCAGCCTGGACCCGCAGCTAGTGCAACAAATGTTGGTGCCTCCAGCCGTTCCCCCAGTAAGACAGTAGCCCCCCGCACCGCTGGCACCTCAGCCCGACAGAGGTAAGGAAATCGCTAGAGTCTTTTTAGTGCCTTGAAACACCATCAAGCTGGAAGATCAGGATCAAAGAGCTTTTTTTTGTGTTTCTGTGATTTGATCAGCAGATATGAAAGTTTCTTTAGATAAGTCAGAAATTGACTGAGGCCCTAATCAGTGTTTGGTCTTGCAACTTTGAAATCATCAGGGTTTGATTTAATTGATTTAGCTGCACTGATTGTAATTGGTTGGCATCATCTTGCACTTTTGTCTTGTAGTTTTAAGCAGATATATATTTTTTTGACTTCCTCAGGAAAGCCCCTAGCAGCGGTGCACGCAGCGGAGGCCGATCCACAGCGTCAGCTGGCACAGGAGGAATGTGGCGCTTTTACACTGAGGACTCACCAGGACTTAAAGTGTAAGTATTCATATTCACTCAATTATAATGCTGTTTAAAAAAAAAAAAATACTGTTATTTGCCAAGGGTGCATTTAATGTATTGAAAGCGACAGTAAAAAATCAATTTCTGAATCTAAAGGAAAATATATCATGTTACCACAAAAATATTAAGCAAAACCAATTCAGTGTATCGATTACTTCTAAAAAAAAAATCTTTCATTTTTGCCCTTAGAAGAAATTGCATTCTTAAAAACATGTATACACGCATGCATACATAATATTATACGCATGTATGTATGTATGTAGAAGGGTTTTTTTTGTTTGTTTTTTTTAAACCATACCAACCCCAAACTTTTGAATAGTAGTTTATGTACTTGAATAAGATTTATTTATTTATTTTTTAATAAAAATGATTTATCAGAATGTCTTATTCTTCGGTTAGGCTATTTAATTGGATGTATTTGAAAATTGACTGTATGAGTAAATACATTAAAAATGTAGGTACAGTCAACCAATTTCGATAAATTTGTTGAAATTACAGTAAAATGTTTAGATGTTGGTCAGTTTTCTTTCAGATTTTTATTTAGTGGTCTTTATAATAAAATCCTATTTTGATATGTAATGCTTTCGTATAGTCTTTATTTTCCCTTTTTAACTGCTCGTCATTATGATTTTTTATTTTAAACAAGGCTGTGTATGTAAAATCCACTAGCTATGAAATCATGTCAGATACTTATTATTTTTTTTTTGCATTTTATTGCTTAATTTTAAGGACAAAATAAGCAAAGGTTACGATTTGAGGTACTTAATGTGCAAAGAACCAACACAGACGCTCATTTTTAATTCATCCCCTCTGCTCAACAGGAAGTGACACGAAAAGGAGGGGCAGAGGGTTCTGAGAGGTTTAGCATTTATAAGGATAAACATGAAATTTTAACGACAGGAAATTGGCCTCATGGGCTCCACCTCCGTCTTTATTTGATGTCTCCCCTGCCGTTTCCCCTCCTACAGCTGTGTACATTTGTGTGCTGTATCTAGAGCCATTCTCGTACTCCAACCAACATTTATAATAGTGTCTTTCCTCTGGAGCCTTTTTTTTTTTTAAGCGCTGTTGTAGATGGGTAACGTTAAATTTTGTTCATTCCATACGTACAAATAAGCCAAGCATGTGTCGACAGTGGCCGTGTTTGCAGTCAAGTCTCTGAGAGTAGGAGAGTCTGTGTGGAGTTATGTGTGTGAAGTATTTTTCACTCTAGGTTTTGTGTGTGTGTTTTGAGCTTAATTAAAGTTCCGTCAGAAAAGGTCACATCAATTAAAGCCTGAGGGGTGGGCCTTCAGTCGGCATGGTTACGCAGCTGCCTAGCGACCCAAGGGATGGTCAGTTCCTGCTTTAATAAAGCCCCACATTTTCCGACTAGCTCGTTAACAGTATCCGACTCGCCAGCATTTAGAATCCTAATTAACTTGTCTTCTATCACATGATCAAGACGAGCAGTCTTGATTGGCCCACTGGGAGGAAATTTGAGCTGAACTTTTTTTCTTTTCTTTTATGGTAACTGAAATTAAAAAAAAAAAGTTATTGAATTTAGTCGGTCTGTCCTCCACTAGGGGTCACTCTCTCGTACTGTTTTTTTTTTTTTTTTAAATGTTCGTAATGAGATTTGTCAGTAATTCCGTCTCTACTTTTTCCCTTGCTGCAGTGGTCCGGTTCCAGTTTTGGTGATGAGTCTGCTCTTTATCGCATCTGTATTCATGCTGCACATCTGGGGCAAATACACCCGCTCCTAAATCTGCATGACCTCTGAACTCCGACCCTGAAGCCTGTCACCGAATCTTAAGCCATTGGACTTGGACCAAACTCTGACCATCAACACCCCAATCCTTTTCCTTTATTAAAACCTCCATTTCAAGTTTTTTTTTTTAACCCCATACAAGTTTACCCAGCCACTACAACCATTTGGTCAATTAAAAACCATCAGGGTTTTTTTTTTCGCTCAGCAGATCAGGACATCCTTTTTTTTTTATTTTCTTTTTTTTTAAACTCGTGTACAAACTAATATGTAAATTGTACAATAAAATGCTGTAAAACGTCACAGTTGTTTTTCTGTCATTTACGGTGGGGGAAAAAAAAAATCAGAAGGTGTGATTTGCATCACAGGGCATAATTTGCATATCCTCAGTTTGTGGCATGAGAAGGGGTTGTATGCAAATGTGCATTCCAGGCGTGCCGTTGGTGCAGAAACGAGATCGTCTACACCCGTCTCTGAACGTGATGCAATATTTGGTAGTACCCCAATTCCACAGAGCCTGCAGACATGTCCCATCAACACACTACACGGTGCACACCCTAAATCTTTCTCTGCAACACAATTATACACAAAAGCAGTTTGAAAATGTTTTAAATCCGAGCTATTAATATTTTAAAACCACAAAATAGGTGGTTTTGCTTTAAATTGCCACATTATATATTCCTGATCTTTTCAGTCTTTGGAATTACATGCTGTAGGCCTGGCACAGTTTCATTTGTGAGCTTATTGTACGACTTTGGACATGTTTAACTTGTCCAAGTTAGTCTGTAATGCATGGGATTGAGTTTTTTTTTACTAGCTCAAAGTTTGTTGAGCAAATAAAGAGTTGTGGTTGATGCTAGAACGGTTTGAATAAAATGCAAGTGGCAGTGTTGTAATATGTATGTTATAAATTCTCCAGAGAGGTACTCTGAAACGTAAATAAAATGATCAATTTTTGTATATTTCATCACCCACAGGTACACCTGTTGAACACAACTGGTCATGTTGAAAATCAAAACAGGCCAGCTATTTTTCTTCCTTTACTTCAGTGAATGTCATATAAATATTGCTAAAGACATCGATCATCCAAAAAGTGATACCATTCATAATTTATATTTTAGGTTGCACGAAATAGTTTTTGCTGATAATATCCACAAAGAAGCTTAAAACTGAATTCGAAGCTTGCGATTTAATAGTTAGCGCGCACTCACAGAACTGAACGTCTGTATTGTTGCACATGCGCCTGTAGGAGGCGCTGTGACCCACTCTTAGTTAAACAGCCTCTCAGTAAGTGTGTGCGTGTGAGTGTGTGTTTGAGTCCGAGTCTGTGTTCTTCATTATTCATGTCCTAACTGAGAGTAAGGTTTCCCTCTGGTTCACTCTAATCCCAACAGCTAACAACGCAGTCAGAATTATTCAGTATCATCTAAAAAATGGATCCATGTGGGCAAGGACTTGTGCATTTGACTTTGTGTGAGAGATTTCATGAAGTGTGTTTTAATTGTTGTCCACTGGGCTCTATGTGCTACTTTAGGCCGAGATCCAGTGTTTATGACTAATGCATTAACATAGGCTACAATCATTTCAGATTATTTTACACACGGATACATAAAAAAGAATGTTGCATACAGTATATAGATTAAAAGCACAGTCTGCAACACATTTAAAGAACAACGTGTCAAGTAATGCCTATTTATATTTTTATATTGCTCCATTAGTGTATTTTTTCCACACAAATGTGAGCCCACTAGCATATTAATGGACAAGAAGTTATTACACAGAAAGGTTTTCAGAATTCTATGAAATTTTACATGTTTAGATGAGCACATTCACACCTCAAGATTTTTTTTTTCTGTTGATATATTTTTCTTTTCTTTTTTTTCTTCTAACCATTTCCTGAGCTCTAACCACTGCCTGTGTAGAGGGACAGCCCCAGAGAAACACTCTCACAGATATCACCAACAAGAGCTGCATGCACAAGTCTCATGTACACACTTTCAAAAGGCCACATGGCTCATTGTCAATGCAGAAATTCTTTCTTTCTCTTTCTCTCTCTCTCTCACTCAAATGCACATATATACAGACTTCCTTGGAGGACAAACGCTGCCGAGGGTTCACCGACGTCCCTTATTGATACCTCATTTTCTGTATCGCTTCAGTTATGTAACTTCAGCTATAATTAAAATTAGAATAAAAGTATTTCGAGTCAAAGGGTGGTGGAGGAAACCATAAGTGGAGCGGATCTGTTTGGAAACCCCAGGTTGGCAGTGGCAAGTCAAGGTGGAAATGCAGGTTGAGCTCATTTTGAGAGGATGTGGTTCAGGAAAGAGCGCAGTTTGTCTCCACCCCCAAAAGTTGGTAAGATGGACCCTTCCACTTGGGGAAATTCTGTGTAATATTGGAACAAGAAAGAGGGGGGAGTGGTCAGGTCTAAATACAGGTTTAAACAGGGTCCAAAATGCTTTGTGATCCGATGACTCAAAAGGCGTTTGGAGGTAGAGACGCACGCATGCTACGACATTGCATTCGTAGTGTAAATGCTAATGTGTTGTTGATTAAAGGTTCGCCTACGCAAGTGTCAAACATCCATTGAGCTAAAACAAGAGTATTAAACATTGTCGGTAATATATAATTGATATGAAAACATTTCCCCGTAATGGAACACCTGAGATGGATGATAATACCAGGTGCAAACAGGCCTGGTCATGATGAGCTTTAATCTGCCCACTTCAAACTCTTCTGTCGAAACAAAACATGCTTCATACATGCTTTGATTAGCTCACTAGTTATTTGAGACGCTGTAGAATCGCATTCGCATGCAACCCAGGTGTGTCACACAATGCAGCAGCATCTGTGACATGTTCTTGTCAAACTATGATTCAAAGGGAAATAAAAACTGACAAGTGCGGTTTTTCTTCTTGAAAGCGAAATATAGTGTGAGGACGAGTTTGTAATAGCACTGAGGTGATGATACAGTGACATTTGCATAAGTGCAGCAAGACACACAGCGGTAGCAAGCTACTCCTTGTCTGTGGCATGTAGGCCTCTTGCATTCTTTCATATTTGGACTTACATAACATAAACTGCATTCACCGGCGATTCACTGTTCTTAGGAAATGTTAATGTAATAATTTGATTATTTGGAAAAAGTGATTTTTTAAGCGCGCACACACACACACACACACACACACACACATTGGTTTATGTGACTCTCCATAGGCCTAATGGTGCAAGTGCCCTACTCCTACCCTACACCTAAACCTTCCCATCACAGGAAACAGTGCATTTTTAGATTTCAAAAAAACTTCATCATCATAAATCACCTTCATATTGTATGTCATACCCATGTCATTATGCAAATTTGTGTCCTTATAAACCACACAAACATGCACACACAACACAGAAAAGTTAAAAAGTCTGGATCAGAGACAAATCCAAAATAACACAAAGCGAGACAAAAAAAAATGATAGACAATAAAAAGTTTGGTAACATTTTAAAGCAAGCTACTTTTAGTTAATGCAATAATTGCCATTAACATATCAATACAAATCTTTGCTAACATTAATTTGATTAATTAGACATCAGTTAGATAATAGTAACAGATAACTGATTTTAATAATGTAGAAATTAAGATTAATACATTCAAAGTATTTTTCATTATTAGCTCATGTAAAGGTACCTTATTGTAAACCAGTGTTACCGATGTTCAAATATATTACAATGCTTACAGTGGTATTGCATCCTTTTAAAGAGGTTTTCTTTGTCTCTAATTGAATAATCACCCATATACCACACACCCTTTGTGGTTATGACACCTTCATTTACAGTTCAGAATGAAGTGTTTAAAGTCAAAAAGAAAGCTGATTGCTGTCCTCCTTTATTAATCTGCCTCTTTGATCTGCGAGTCTCTGATGTTTGGGTGTATTTCTGTTTCAGTCTCTGTCCATTCGTGCACGGCGTGTGTATGTCTGGCAGTGTATAGCTGGGGTGTATGGCTCAGTGAGTTTGAGCCGTATTGGAATTGCCTGCTTTCCTCTGGGAGCCAGAGTGGACAACTGGTGTGGAATGGCGGGAGAAGAGCAGCAACTTCATGATGGCGGTGTGTGTGTGTGTGTGTGTATGGAAGCATGCTAGGAGAGTGCCTGGTTTTAATGGATCATATGGTTGATAAAGCATGGAATGGAGAGACAGCCGTTATCGATCCTACACTAAGTCCAATGCTACTGAGGTCCTTTGAGGCACACACACACACACACACACACACACACACACAAGAACACTGTATGTATCATTGCTGACATTGCTTATATATAATGACAGATATCTTTCTTAACTTTTGACATTTTGAAGCAGATGCAAGTTAATATTTAGTTCAGTGAGTCAGATGTTGATCAAGTAACTGCAGGATTCTTCCTTCAGGATTCGTCATTCTGATTCAAACTGATAAGTCTCTTTGAAAAAATTCATATGGAGGTCATATCAGGTCACATTGTGTCTGAAAATATTTTAAACAGAGGCAATTGGAGTCAGCGTTTGTTTAGGTTCACTAAAAATAAGGCTCACAAAAGTAATTTGTTAGTCAGTTGGTCTACACTGATTGAGCTGTATGTTTTGATTCACTAAAAAAGAACCTAAGAGTCATTTGTTCAAAAATCAGACTACAGTAATTTTGATTCACTAAAAACAGGCTCAAAAGAGACGTCTGTTTATCAATTAGACCACATACCACTGTATTTGATTCACTAAAATGAAAAGGTTTAAGTATCATTTGTTTGTTTATCAGGGTACACTGTACTTCACATTATGATTCACTTAAAAACAGGTTCAAAAGAGTCATTTGATCAACAGTTGGACTGCACTGTGTATATTTTGATGCACCTAAAACAGGCTCAAAAGGGACATTTGTTCATCAGTCAGACTACATGCAGCTGTATTTGATCTCATGAGAATCATTTGTTAGGTTATCAAAGGACATATTTATGATCGACTATTTTTTGATTCACTAAAAACAACAAGCTCATAGTAATTTGTTTGCTTATCAGACTATACTGTTTAATTTTTTAATCAATACAAAGAACAGTCTCATAAGAGTCATTTGTTCTCTAATCAGACCGCAATGTACTTTACATTATGATTCACTAAAAAAACAGGTTCAAAAGAGTCATTTGGTCAACAGTTGGTCTACACCGTGCTGTATATTTTGATTCACTAAAAACAGGTTCAAAAGAGTCATTTGCTCATCACTTGGACTTCATTGTGCTGTTTATTTTGATTCACTAAAATAATGGGTTCACAGGAGTCATTTGTTTGTCAGCTAGGGAACATTGGTGACACTGTATTTAAAAAAGATGTTTGTTTGACAATCATAAGAGCATTAGACACTGTGCCTTTATTGCTTCGCATTCAATAGATTAATCAGCTACCAAAAATCAGTGTATAGGAAACACAGCATTACATAAATGTATTATTATATATATATTACAAAACAAATGTCTAAAACGCAACTAACAGCCAACACATTCATTCCTTACAGAGACAAGACAAGATGACAACATATACATGCCTAGAAGATGTCCGTTCCATGTCCTAATCAAAAAAGCAGTTTAATGAATGCCAGTCAATATCATTAATGAGGAAGAACCCGATGACCATGTAGGCAAGAGAGCAGATATACAGACAGAAGACAAGCAAACGATCGCAAGCCAATGAGCTCAATAACATCATCTGATGTAAAGTGATAATGGTGTCATCACGTCTTCATTTTGAACAGTGGCATGTTTCCAAACGTCAGCTGGCACGGTGGCGGTTTAAACCAAGCGCAGTCGATCAGCTGGAACTGTTGTAACTCTGGACGCCTGACAGACAGTAAGTTGGCCTAATGTGATCCCGCTGGCAGCAAGGAGTGAATACCCCCCCCTCCCACCTTTCTTTCTGTCTTTTTTTCACCTCTTCCTTTCCACTTCTCCACCGCTGTCTTTTTCCAGGTCCAGACAGACAGAAATAGCAGGGAACAGAGTGCTGAGGAGGCAGCAGGGATGATACAGCGCGTGTGACTGCTGCTGGAATGCAGTGTGTGTGTGAGTGCTTGTACGGATGAACGTGTGACCTGCTGAGGAATGCGCTACGTTGGTGTGACGTTGGGGGAGCACGAGGAGATCCCAAGTCACAGATTAAAACGGTGCAGGCAAAATTGGTCGGTGTTCTCTCTTCATGTTACTGTATGTGCTTTCTAATATTACCCCCCTCTCAAGTGCACACGTTCTCTCCCATCCCTGAGGTGGGTGAGTGTTTGAGTGTTATTTTTAGGGCCTGCTTTTTTCCACTACTGCATCAGTACGCTCACAGGGGCCGGTCAGGTGGTGAGACGTGAGAGGGGCTTGCCTAATGAGAGAGGGCCAACGGCAACGCTTTGTAACAAACACACATGCTATAAATCACTGAAGACCTCAGCAATTGTAACACATGCTTCTGCAGGGACTGGATTAGCTCTCACAAGACAAAACACACACACACACGTAGTGTACGTGTCAGGGGTACAGCAGGACAGAGTGTGTGTGTGTAATTTGCTTTTTGGGTCAGGTGCAGCTGTCACTAGCCAGGGGTATAATTCAGTCAGTTATTAAACTACATGCTTTTTGTATTTACTTTTTTTTTCCTTATATTTTCGTAAGTTAATGTTAATCAAAATGGAAATTCAAAAATATATATATTATTTTATAGGAGGCAGAAATGAAATAACATATAAATATCATCTTATACATAATCTTTAAAAAATAAATATATATATATATATTTTTTTTAACTAAAATGTTGTAACTTTTTAACATATCTTGGCTACCAAATTAGATAATTGTAAATAGTAAAAATTTTAAAACCAAGCATAAAACAAACAAATAAGACAAAACAAAGCTATATAGAAAAATAAAAACTAAACCAATGATGAATGCACATAACAAAATTATTTTACTTAAAATAAAAACTGAAAATCTAAAATGAATGGCTTATTTCAAATATTACTAACTGCATAAAGAATAAGACTAAATATAATAAGACAAAAAAGGAATACTTTCTTTTTATGCTTTTTTAAAGCTTAAAAAAGTTCCGAAAAAGTCAAAACAAACAAAAACAGCATCATATGGAGGGTTTCTGCTTCTGTTAATAAAGCATGAGGGTGAGTAAATTATGACAATCTCAGGAATTTGGAGTCAAAAAAAGGACTCCCAAGTTTAAACTGGATGATTTGTTCTCACATGACGTGAGCGTTGTAATGCTTTAGGGACAGCCGCGAGACAGGGCTTATGAAAGCATGAGTGTGCATGTGTGTTTCCTTCCTGTCCCTGTGTTGTCACAGGACAGGGGACGGGCGCAGGACCAGGGCTTCACTGACACGTCTCTCACACTCTGTCCTTCCTCTCTCCTTGTCCACTGCAGTACAGTACATCTCTCGCTCTTCTCATTTATCCCTCGTCTGTTTTCTTTGCACATTCTGGAAAGCTTACCACTTATAAAGGGGGGGGCTACATTTTGAATAAATCTGTCCCCGTTCCCATTAATAAAAATAACCCCAAGAGTTATTTTTTACTCTGACTCCGGAAAAAAAACCCCAACACACTGAGAATGTGTGTGCACGATGCATTCTCACACGAACAAGCTTTATCTACAGTAGGTCTTCAGTTGTTTACAAGAGCAGATGAAAGGACTGTCTTGATTTTATGCGTTATGGAAAATCAGTTTGATTCATCTACAGTCAGCAGAGTCAAAGTTTAGCTGAGGATTTTAGACATGGTCTCGGCTGGATTCCTTTATGATGAACATCTCAATTAGTCCAGAACGTTCTGACCTGAATATACGTGGATTTACATAACACACAATTCAACAGGTTTTTGAAGGAAAATTAATATTTTTTTCAAATCTTTGAATTTTTCACAAAAAAAGAAAGCAATATGACTGTTTCCAATATTTATAACCTTTGTAATATATTTTGCCCTATATTTAGTTATATATAGTTATATTTATTATGTTATAATTTATTTGTTATATTTATAATTTTTTTTACAATTCAAAGAGGCTTTAAAAAATAAATAAATATCTTAAAAAATAAATTAAAACCTACTTTTATTATTTTTTTTGGCGAACAGAAATATCTAACATTTTACTAACTATTGACCACAGCAGTTTTCTGGTTTAATAAATATGTAAGCTCACATTTTCAAATACACAACCGTTTCCAAACTGCATTTAATTTGTGCTGCATAACCAACATGAAAATGTCTTTTCACTATTCATCAGTAAACTGTTCTGAAGGTGCTTGTTTCAAGATGGGTGGACAGGTACATGTGGGGCGCCGGAACATCGCCTCGCCTAAGGTATATAGATCCACCCTTCCCATACATGTTCTGAATCACTTAATCTACACAATTTCATATTTTGTAGAAATGGTTTGGCAGAGTTTGAAGCAGCTTTGCTTCTGGGCAGACCTCCTCCAGGTTGTTCAGACTAGTTAAACTGTGCTTGTGAGCCACAATGTTGGATTGAGATCAGAATTTTCAGATTTTCTCCCAAGCTTCAGCTTTTTCTGTATTTCCATCAATGAAAGACTTGCACAACACATATTGCTGTGTCTTTAAGATGCTATTGGTCACAACTTACCACAAAACATTTTCCCACATTACAATTGGGTCACTATTACGCCTTCTGGCCAACTCCAGACAAGCTTTCCACGGTTCTTTTGGAGTAATTGGTCTTTTCATTCAACCCTCCCGTACAAGCCACTCTAGAGCTTTTGACATGGTTGACTAGTATTTGTTCTCAGCTGCTGAACTCTACAGCACCTTCAAAGTGAATGTTCTCTTTATAGCTTTTTTCAAAAATCAGTTGAGGAATGTCCTAATGTAGGCAGTGTCCAGGTGGAAAGCTTCCAGGCAAACGAAGCAGCAGTCCACCGTCTGGGACATAACAAAAGACAAAAAAACTCACAATTTGTAACACTATAAGTGAAAAATGAGGAAAATTAAAACAAGAACAAAAAGGTTTTTTTCCCCATACATTGTCTTTAATTATATAATAAATAATATCCTCTTGTGGAGTTTCAATACAAAAAATTAGACATCTTTATGATTTTTCTTGTTTTTTTTTTAGTCATTTGTAATGAAAATAGAACAGAAAATGGCTGGGAACAAAGAAGGAAATAGAGTCTAGCGTATCCAAAATGCAGCACAATGAATAAAAACATATGCAAATAGCATATTGTTTTAGTTTCAGATACTCTTAATTTCAAAAATTGCATTTGTTGAAACCAAACTACCAAAATAATTTCATAAACATTACGATTTTTGGGAGAATCATCAAACATTGTGCCGTCTGTGGATGTGGAACATTACACGCTGCCAGACACAAAAAGTGCATTATGTTCCATCAAAAACAAACAAAACAAAACAAAACAAAATTTCTTATTTAATCTTATTTAATTAAATGCTAGTTTAATTACCCCTTTAAACACATATTCTCACATACCAATGTTACATTAATATACTTTAAACATTTAATTCCAAATACAGTTTATGAGGAATTTAAATATATGAATTAAATTATTTAACATTTGGAATTTTCAATCCAATAAAGTAATGCAGTTAGTATCTAATCTGTGTAAGGCAAGACCTACATTTTTATACATACAATAACATTTACATAAAATAAAAATGAGATATCTAAAGCTTTATGAACACTTTATCTTAAGTAACAATACAGTAAATGTAAAGTCTTATCAGTAGATTAAGCTGGATTTATTAAACGAATGCACCGATAATGCATCATCATAGTCATGTGATATTCAGCGATATCTACATGTCTATTTTTAGATCAGAAGCGTTCTTGTTTTATGGAACAGCCTTTGATATTAACTTTTCAAAAAATAAACTTTGTTCGGTTTTAATCTCTAAAATAGGCAGAGCCTTGCTAATCAAAGCACATGTAATTTGCCGCAATTAACCTTGATCTCAGAATTAGGCCCATTATAACTCAAGTACAGAATGTTGTTTTCAAGGCTAAAGTAAAACGGTGCTGGTCCCGTTTAGCTGAGAGGTGTGTCCGGTCAGGTGAGGTTGATTACTTTGATGTCATGGCTATAGGCAGCGGTGGAGGCTTTGGGGCGAGGGAAGGGAGGGGTGCACAGAGCGCCCATCCAGCCCCGGCTCCTGAATGATTCATGCACACCAGAAAAATGCAAACTCGCAGATTTAGCGCACATATATTTGTTCTTTTAAAAGATTGATGGCCTTGAGCAGACAAAGAATGGGGTGAATAACTAATGTATGTTTTTTGTTTCTTCTGAACGTGCACATCAGAGAGGCAGCTGATAATATAGTTTGTGAATATGCTAGTGAGCGTTTAACTGGCTAAGGAGTTGTGTGCCGGTGTGTGACGACCCTTGATGCATAATTGAGCTTTTCAGAGAACAGGCTGCAGTGGAGATTATTATATATTGATATAATTTTAAGTTAGAGATGTTTCGTGATTTGTTTCCCTGTGGAAAAAGAGGCCTTAAATTAAGCAGAATAATCAGTGCCTCTCTGCCAGCAATGAAAAAAAAAAGTTGAAAATGACATTATGTTTTACAAAAGAAGTGTTTTATAAAATTTGATTAAAGACCTGGTTTTAAATGCCCTTCAAATGCATTTGAGACAAACTGCGACTACAGCACACCATTGCTGGGGGTAGCTTGATATGCATTTGATGCAATTGGACAAATGGAAAGAGTGTGCTACCAGCTCCCGGTAGCCAGATAACCACAGCGCTACTGTAATATGCATCACAGACACGGTCCTTCAGAGATGAGTGTGTCTCTTCAGCAAACATGCTAATGAAACACAGCCTTTAGGCACCAAATCTTCAGTCTGCAGCGTCTTTGCATGCAATCAAACAATCATCTTCATTGAATTTCGTGAACGACATAGCTTTTTCAGCTATAGTGGTTTTTGATCTCACAATCAGCTGATGACGTGAACTCATTTAAATATATATAAGCATACAACAACTGAAGATCAGTTTTATTTTCACACACATTTATGTGGCCGAGCGTGAACGGAAAAGCTATAAACTGACCGCTGCTTGAATTAGGCCCAAAATGTCATTATCACGCCAGCCAGTTCCACTGATCCCAGGTCAGCCGTCACAATTCGTTCTCAGTCACCTGATTATTGATTGCACTCACCTAAAACCAATAGAGCTTGCTGCATAAAAGCTGTGCTTACCAGAAGTGTGCCGGCTGAGCTTGAGGTAACACACCTTTCACTTACCTTTTATCTCTCATGAAGGATCTTCATGTGTATGCTCTCCATGGATGTCATGTTATGTTGACTTTGCTCAAGTTTCAGTGCCTACCGTCTCTGCTCACCTATTGTTTGGGATATCTATGATCTCTAAAGGAACTGAGAACATCACAGAACTGAATGCTCATCTACTTACCTCTTCACTTACTGAAAGGACTCTTCCTAGAAAGGAAAGTGATCTACGGATTAACAACGCGTTGGAAACGCTGGAGTAAGACACCTCTTGCTACTTACCTTATATCACTCACCTGTTCCACTCACCTGTTTCCTCAAAAGGACAAAAGCAGAGGCTGTTTTGAGTTTGCACGATCGGGAGATCGTCTTTGTTTATGTACTGTTGAAAGGAGCTATCCTTTCCTGTCCTGGTCTCCTCCATGCCTGGGCGTTACAGTCATGTTTAATTCTGTCACATTTATTCTCACACTGCTTCAATGCCTTAATCAGCAGATACTAGTGCAGCCAGTTCCTCAGTTCTTTTGAACTAAATAGTTTTACATGAATCCTGTGTGTCTGGTTGTTTTAAATGACCATACGTTATTTTGTAGTGCTCTGTAAGCACTGTTACAGTCAAAACATTCTTCAGAACGGACTCTATTGTGCTCCACACAATCGAACAGGTTTAGAACGATGCAGGGTGAATAAAAGATGACAGACTCTTCATTTTCAAGAGAAACATGCCTTTAACATGTCAACACTGCATGCCAGACATCTGTAGGTGCACTCACCTGAAGAAGCGCTCTTCAAACCTTTGTTCCAAGACATTTTTATTATCGCTTAATTGAACAAATTCTACTCTAATTTAATTATGTTCAGGCCTGCAGAGGGACTATATCGAACGTACACAGCCCTGAATATCACAGAGACCCCCTTATGCTCCTACATAAGCTTCTGGGTGTGAAGGGACTTGGCTGGGAGCATTAAGAGACCGAGATGACATGTTAGACCTGTCTGACTGCTGCTACACATTCTCTCAGCCTTCCACCCTGAGTGGAACTCACAAACAACACACACACACTGTTTTCACAGAGTACTCTATTGGGAAGCAAAAGCTCCAAACTTACGAGTCTGTCTCAAGTGTGTGATTCTGCGTTGATGCTCGTGTGGAAAGCTGGCGGTTGTCCTGGGTTTATCAGAGCATGCGTCCGGAACGTGTCACCTCACGCTGGGGTCTCCCCGCTAATAAAATATGCATCACATACAGGATAACATGGAAAGAGCGAGGCAGCACACAACACACACACACACACACTCAGACTGGGACAACAATTGGGCTTCGCACCATTGAGCATGAACCCTGCAAACACACACATGCAGAGCGGCGAGATTATCTAAAGGGTCGTTGAGAAGGTGTATCCTCGCTATCTTGATTTGCTGTATCTGTTACATTTTAGTAAACAAATATGGGGGATCATACAGTGGCGGTAACGTAAGACACAACAGCACTTTAATTTGGTGATGAATGCATAATGTGTGTGTGTGAGTGTATTTGATATGAAGGATTAAACAAAGCTTTATTCTCATCGGGTTTCCAAAGGGTTCCACAAATATGTGCGTGGCCAAGATTACAATAGCATATGGTAGTAAGATTAGGTCAGGTTTATCTTTTTTTTTTTTTTTTTCGTGAAATCCAGCGGTATCAACAGGATTCCCCCTCTCTCTCTCACTTCCTGTCTAAAATAAGGTTCTGTCCTAATAGGCGAAAAAAAGATTAGTGCTGTCAAACTAATAAGGGTTAATCTTTTCCAAAGTAAGTTTTTGTTCACATAACATGTGTATGTGCTGTGTATATTTATTATGTGTATATAAAAAACCCACATACAGCATGTATTTTTAAAATATATTAATGTATGTCATATATATAAATATATTTTTATATATTTTAAAAATGTATACAAGCATGTGAGTGCATTTTAATGAATATACACAGCACTTGTATATTAGGTAAATAAAATCTTTTATTTTGGATATGATTAATCTTGATTAATCGTTGCCCAGCACTAATTACAATATGCAGATATTTACTTTAACCAAGATTTTAAAAGCCAGAAAGTTTGTTTCTAGTTCATGATAGTCAAAAATGAATATTAAATGAACTAATGTTAACTAACTTACAAAGAAAGTTGCAACTACTGCAGCTACTTTGAATTCAATTACTAACGGCTCATGAAATTAGTCACAATTAAAAGAAATAAACGATTGTGACAAAGTTAAAGAGATGGAAACAATTTAACCTACCCATATCACTAAACCTGTCCCTAACCTTACCCATATCTCAAGTGTTTTGCAATACAATACAATGCAACCACAATTGTTTATGTAAGTATATAGTAGTTAAGGCCGCGTAATATAAAGTGTGACAAGAACATGCTCGTTTATGATATGCAGAAAGTTCCAACTTTTCACCATACAGTTCTTGAAAAATAACAGTGTGGCTTTCTAGTTGTGGGAGAGAAAAAAAAAATTATATGAAATATGATGTGCGTTACATAATTGTCTTATTTACTTAGCATCCCATAATGCACTGCTCCTGGGAATTTACGTTGTACTGCAGCGCAGGCTGCACACGTTGCACACGTCAATTGTGTCATCCATGCAACACGGTCCAGCCTGAATGACATCGCAGCAGCGTTCAAGGCTGACCACACCTCCACAGACGCACGACCCTTAACCCAGACAAATCTTGACCATTGCACATCAGGGACAGATGGAATGCAGCCACTCGCTGCCAGAAACTCCATTGTGTGAGTATATGTGTGTATGTTTGCGTCTTTGTCGGAGAGACTACGCTGAGCTGTGAGGTCACAGCTGTGCTGGTCAGCAAGCTCCACCCACAGCAGCTGTCTCGGCCCCCGTGAGACAATTGGGAAAAATCAGATCGTCCCTCACAAATAAACAGACATGTACGCACAACATACACACATGCTTACCGCAGCACGTAGACTGTGCTGAAAAGGCAGCTAAATAATAACATTTTCTGACGTGCATCTGCCTTCAATTCTCTCTTCCGACTTCATGTTACCCCGTCAACACCCTCCTTCAGACCAGAAGGGAGCACGTCATCACAACATCACAGCAACAGGATCACATACAGCACATGTTCACTAGCCTGCTGCAGTGACGCCCTGTGGACCACAGTCTGGGCGGCTGTCCATATGACAACAGGAAGTCTCCTCGGCCCAAGAGTTTCCTCATTGTTATTTTCTTGACAGGCATTACAAATAATTTCAGCCTTAAAACCTATTCCAAACCCCAAAAAACCTCAGGTTTACATAGTTTGCTTGCATTTTACTAAAGGATTTTAAGAAACACGATAGTGAGCATGTGATTCTGTATGCCTGAATATAGATGCACTGACTTCAAAACTAAAGGGTGTATCATACAAAGCCACAGCTTTAACACTTTTTGGAGAAATTCTACAGTAAAAATGCATTGATTGGCTAACTGCAAGTTCCCCTTTGGTGAAAAACTGTATTGGACATTATGCAATTTTAGTTTTAGGAAGTGAAAACACTGCAAATTGACATTCCCAGAATTCCATTTGACATCTAATATATCAATTAAGTACATTAGGGTTGTATGTTAATAAATTAATGTTTATTGCATTATTTCAGATTCATGCGTGTTATCACGATGGACATATTATAATTTCCTTCTTTAGCTAGAGGAAAAACTGCTTGTGATGAGCTTTGGTTCATCTTGTGACTTTCTTATCACCAGCTTTTGGTGGTTATAAGTGAACTACTAACATACTAAACAGATTTCAGTACTTCAGTAGGTTGGTATATTAACATTATATCAGCTAATGAAATACAGTTTGTAAATGCTGAAGCTAAATTCAAATTTGTTCACCATTAAAATGTGGACACTAGGTAAAGTACACAGTGGATGGTATAAGTACATATGGTACAGTACATTATTTGGGAGAAACTGTGCCTCCCGAGACAAACAGGACCAGGGGCATCACTAGACTCTTTTTATGTGGACAAGGGCCTCATTAAAAATTATTGATAGATCCATGTCTTTTTTTATGTTTTTTTTCGTAGATAGGACAGTGTAGTGAGTGACTTGGGATTTAAACTAAGGACGCCCGCAGTGCTACAGCGCTATATAGATCCTTATGTCAATGAACATTACCATTTACTGCCCTGAGCATATTTTTTCATAGAATCTTAAAATATCATTTTTGGCCAGAACATTACACCAGCCTGTGAATGCAAATGTTCTCAAAAATGTCTGTGACCATGAACCAGATGTGTAATTATCCAGGTTAAAGCTAGTTACAAACACGTCAACGGCTTAACTAACTTGTTCAACAAGATTCTTTTAAAACTGTTGCTCCATATGACAGTTGATCTGAAAGAAAGAGGTGACAGATACAGTATAAAGAGTGCTAGCAATGGCAAAGTCATGGGTTCGAGTCTTAGTGAATCCTTGAACTAATAAAATGTATACCTTAAATGCAATATATTATGCATCAGGCAAAACCTACAATATAAAATACATTTCTGTATTATGAATTACTGCTGTATTATGAATTACTGCTGTATTATGAATTAATGCTGTATTATGAATTACTGTTTAGCATTGCGAAATACAATGAAGTGTTTGGTTTCATACTTATAATATGTTTTGGGCCTTAGATTCCGATATTAAACGCTCCACCCCAAAGTTGATTTTTTTTTTTATAGCAGCCTGAGTGTGACTGAAGCACAAAGCACTGTTCCAATCCACAAAATATACACATTGTGCAGCTATGTTTCCCTGTAGGCATTTCCAATTCTTATAACTGTGTTAGGGAGAAAGAGAGAGTGAGAAAAAAAGAGGTGAGAAACGGAGCTAGTCTTGGAGAGTTGGATGGTTTTGTATATTGCTCTGGTAATGTCCTCATCTATAATAGATCAGAATCCGAGATTCTTTGTCTCAACAAATCTTCTCAAATGTACTTTTCATGTTTGGCTGTCTGCTGTAACACGTGACCCCTGTAATACAAACATATCCTGTTACATGATACACACAGACCCAGACATACACAACACATTTAAGTGTTTGCAAGCCCTAGTTCTTCAGCATCACAAACAAAGCTTTTAGCAGTTTTTATTGCCGTACTAAGATACACTACATAATTAATAATTATCTGCTTCAGGGCAAGTTATGTTGTGGGTTACATATTTTAGTTACAGTTTTAAGCTATACCTCCAAATTAAGCTAAAGAGTTAAAGGCAAAGGAGGAAATAGATACAGTGTGGAAATTCAACAAACAATAAGAGTAGAAAAATCAGTCCATGTGCACCTTATTTCAAACATTTTTAACACATTTAAAGTACACTGCTTAAAAAATAAAGGGAACAATTAAAAAACAAAATGTAAGTCAATCACACTTCTGTGAAATCAAACTGCCCAGTTAGGAAGCAACACTGATTGACAATTATGTTCACGTGCTGTTGTGTAAATGAAATAGACAACAGGTGGAAATTATAGGCAATTAGCAAGACACCCCCAATAAAGGAGTACTCCTGCAGGTAGTGTCCACAGACCACTTCTCAGCTCCTATGCTTTCTGGCTGATGTTTTGGTCACTTTTGAATGCTGGCGGTGATTTCACCCTATTGGTAGCATGAGAGAGAGTCTACAATACACACTGACTCTACAACCCAAAAAAGTGGCTCAGGCAGTGCAGCTCATCCAAGATGCTTTGTCTGTCAGCGTAGTGTTCAGAGCATGGAGGCACTACCAGGAGACAGGCCAGTACATCAGGAGACGTGGAGGAGGCCGTAGGAGGGCAACAACCCAGCAGC
>JAUMHQ010000076.1:11478876-11552777 GCA_032361165.1 Enteromius paludinosus
CATACCTTCTATGTACATATCAGAGAACAATTTAAAATATTCTCTCAATGCATTCTATGGCACCTTTAAAGGGATAGCTCAACCAAAAATACAAATTCTGTCATTAATTACTCAAAACTGTATCATTACAAACACTACAAAAATAAATACTAAATACATTTTTTATGGAGGAAAAGTAAAAGAGTTTAGGCAGGGGACACAAATAGAGAAGTTCCGACAAATTCTGTGAAAAATTTGTCAAAGGGCATTATATCAATTAAAACCTAATTGTAATAGAAGAAGAAGAAAAAACGTAAAGGTAGGAAATGGCTGACCAGCTCATCTTATTCCACTCTATCCTTTGGGGTCTTTTTCCACATCCTGAAGTTTGACGAGAAATGGATCGTGAATGCAAAGCAGCCTGGAACAAAGGGAAAAATAAACAAATGGAAAAGTAAAACGGAACGCCTATTTCTAAATCGGGTGTTTGTTTACGCACAATTGCAAATGCGTACACACAAACAGAAATGCCCATGATGAAAATCATCGACGTTGAGCAAAATGACCGGTATTGTGATATTTTCAATGTCTGTCCCTACTTAACAAACCTAACACTGCATGTTCTAAATGCTTACACCGTCAAAACGAAACCCTCAAATGTGCTTTCTTAAAGGTCTCAGGACGTTATACATTGTGGCTAGGTGGGCTGACTGCGTGTTGGAGACAGTCATTATTGGAGAGAGAGATACAGATGACTCTGTGTGTGTGTGTGTGTGTGTGTATATTCCAAGTGAGGGGGGCATTTCCCTAAGGAGCAGCGTGCCACTTGGATCGGTAAATCACCATCGGACCCCCAGTCTGCTCTCCTCCCCCCACTTCAGACCTTGAGCCTGTCAGAACCGATCACCTCACACAGTCTCCTCAGGGACGGAGAGAGACTGACTGAGAGAGGAATGTACCGGGGGATTTTTTTATTATGACATACGTACGTATAGCTTCAATATTTCCATCTTCAAGCTTTCCATTACCTGTTGCGCACCAGGCGACAAACACCTTTTTTATCATCACTAAACGCTAAAAATAATGAAATACGTTTCATTGCAAAAGTTCTATTACCTCACAATGGACTAAAATAACTATAATCCACACAAAAAGTCATTTTGAAATGTATTTCTGATTAAAGAAAAAAACTGCAAGGCCTGAAGATTCTGGAGGAGGGAGAGAGGTAAGAAGTGTGTCTTATTAATTTATGTGCTTCTGGGCTGGTCTAATGAGATTACAAGCAGAGATGGTAAGGAGACAGAGCCACTCTATTAGAGCTCTGAGTCAGACTAGGAGAAGAACCCAGAGCCCCGGGCCCATTCCTAGCTACTCTTCTCTGCCACAGGGGCCCCTAACCCTAAACCCAGCGCCACTGTGGCTTATCACATACACACAGACCTGCATGAGTCAATGCTATGTAGAGCACTTGTACGTGCACACACACACATTCACGTTTAAATGAAGAATTAAAATAGCTTTGATTTTTTACATTTATTTAACAAAAATTAGACATCAACTAAAACACTACATTTTTATACACTAATATTTTATATTATTGCTTATTTGAAAGATAAGGAATAATTAGCTCAATATACGCTAATAAAACACATTTTTGTATTTAAATATTTATATTAAGACATCATTCTGTACGTTGTTTTGCTTGAAAAGTTTACTGTCTACTGTAATGTTCTTGTGGGAAGATTTAGTTCCCACACTGCAGACAAAGCATGATCCACAAACAAGACAAAAAAAAGTGCCAGAGTCATGGTGCTGTGGGTAGTGCATTTCCTCAAAGCATGTGAAGTGCCACTGTGCTCATGAGGGCACAGGTTTGAGTCCTGCCTGCTTTATTTCATTTCTATTGCTCTGTTGGTACACATGCTCTGACATTTTGTGTGACGAAGGTTATGTAAATGACCTGAGTCCGAATCCAGCTCGTCATTCCTCCCTACCCCTTCTTACCATTTCCTGGCTACTCGCTGACTGTCTATACAATGCCAAAAAATAAAGAATGCAAAGGCTCATCAGACATTAAATCATTTTATATCCAGTTCTACTGAAAAGGAGTGATGTTAATGTGTTTGGTCTTGATGGAATAGTTTGGAACAGTACAGAGACTAGCTACTGCCAATGCATCCACAACATGCTGCTGTGAGCATGTAAGAAATACTGCTGCTGCACATATAATATATACAGTACGGAGTTACCCCCATATACAGCATAGGTGGCGCTGGGGAAGGTGGAGGGTTTCTGAAGCGTGCTGTAACTGCTACTAGCCATGCATTTGAATGATACAAAAATAACCTATCAGCTACGTCATGTGGTGATGTCATTATGTCAGATTGAGGCCCTGCCCACACAAAAACGGTTACTTTCAAAACCGCAGCTTTCTCTATGGCCATTAGTCTACATGCAAACGCATCACCAGGTCACTGAAACCGAACATTTTTTAAAACTCAAAACAGATTTTAAAAAACTGTGTAGAAAGTGAAACTGCCTTTTGGCTTTTGATGTAGGAAAATGTGCTGTTATAAACCTTTTGAGGCTTCTGATTGGCCGGCTTTACAGATGAAATTATATTACCACCTATTAGTTTGGCAAGCGCTTGACAATGCTACATAGAATGCTTTCTTTGTTTAAAAATACTTTTTTTAAAAAACAGAAGGAAAAACTCCCCCATGTACATGTAGACTTTTGAATGTCAGATTTTTAATGTTATCTCCGACTTCTATGTGATGTTGATAAACAAATATCGGGAGAAGCACGTTCGAATAATTAGCCACGGCTGGCTCCCCATTTCCTCAATCAGCTTATTCCCGTTTCACCCAATCAGAGCTAAGCGTCTCCACCTTAAATAAGCCCGTTTTCCTCCATTCTGCATCTTGTTTATGCATCCCTCTGCCTCCCCTTCTCCGCCATCGATCCGCACCTTCCTCCATGGGGGGGCACACAGGGTTTGAGCCGGACGCGGAGCTCTGAGCTCTGCCCTCGCAAGGGTTTAAACTACTAGAGCTCAGAGTTCGCCGAGATCCCGGCTCACTCTCCTGTACAGCAAGCCAAACACGCTATTTTATTTTTGCTGTACAACGATATTAGCCTAGTCTCGTCATCCAACTCCTTCCTCAGCATTTGCCCTCTCAGTTTGTTCTCTTCTTTACCGTACTGTCTTTCCGATCCCAAATCCCTCTCTACACCGTGTCCATATTTAAACTCAAACGTGCGTATGGGGAAAGACTCTTAAGACGGTCTTATGAGTTGGCGTGTCTTGGGTGTGACGTATGCGAGGATCAAGGCTCTTAGGGCAGTCCGGGCTAAACAAGTTAAACATTTCCGGCCGCGGCTTCCCCCGCTTCTGTTGCCTCATGGCTTTTCCCTAACTCTGTGTATTGGGCCGTGCCACAAATAGCTACAAGGAGGGATGAGTGCGCTTCTGAGGATGGTTAATAGGCTTAATGGGGTAGCCTGACCTAACGAGATCACCATCAGTGTGCTTGCATGTGTGCTTGTGCATATCTAGAGCACACTCAGATTGACACGATTGGTATTCGTTGCTATGGCCATTAAACTGAAATGAAATGATACACATAGGTGGCATATGTGGTTTGTGAGATGAAACTATTATTGGTTTCTTGTTTTAAGCATGAATCTAATTTTATATTTAGACTTAGATAAAATGTCATTCCAAACCCGTAAGATATTCATTCATATTTGGAACAGTAACTTAGAGATCTTTCTTGACCCTCTACAGATAGCAAAGGAACTGTCACGTTCAATGCCCAAATGTAATAAGGACATTGTTAAAATGGTCCATGTGACATCAGTGGTTTAACCATAATTTTATGTAGCTACGTAAATACTTTTTTGTGCGCCAAAAAAACAACCAAATCAACTCTATTCAACAATTTATGTTCCCCTTTGTCAGTCTTCGACACGCATTTACCAGAATACCTTTAAGACAAAAACAATGATGTAAGAAAATCAACTTTATTTAAAAATAAAATTTAAGATATATTCTTCTAAACGAAATGCATTTTGTTTTAGAAATGTTCATCTACTTTTTAAGTACTAATGCTAATACTCTGTAATTGCGGGAATCATTTGTATTTATACACTAATTTTCCCTAATGTTAATACATTTTCTTTCTTAATGAGTTTTTTTTGTGCACTTAAATACATGTACTGATGAATCTTGAATATTTGTTCACACAAATTCTGCAAATGTACAGATAGTACATGAAAAAACCCAGAAAATGATTTTTTTCCCCATGTATTATAGTGTAGTAGCATGTGTGCGTGTTTGTGTGTGTATAAATGATGTGCGTCATAATCCTGGATGGAATTCCCTCATCAGTGAAAAGGTGTGTAAAGTCAGCTCTGTGTAATCCTAATCCAGACTACACGTCAGAACGCGCAATGTGTCCCCCATTTCGTCACTCCACGTTGACAGGATTCCATTCCATCAGCAGCTCACCTGTCACTTGCACGCACACACACACATTCACTATGAGATTTCAGCAGACACAATTTCTTATTCCTTGAGTATAAATGCTGTAAACATATTGATAAAAGATGTCAAAGAGGGTGTTTGTGTAATCAGCATGGAACCTCCCCTGACCTGACATATTTTATATAAATGTTACAGAACATTCTTTTTTTCTCCCCACAGCGTGGCTGCAGTTACCAAACTCTGGTGAACGTCTGCTGTGTGAACTCTGACTATATCTGAAATAATACATCAGTCACACTGGGTTTGAATGGCTGTCTTTGTCTCCCTGTGCCACGGCCGAAAACACACGCACGCATATACATACAGCATTCTAAAAAGTTTTGCGTAAGAAACCGCGGGCCGCCAAGCATTGGTCACGCTGTTGTTTTAGGACTGAAGCGTCAGCAAACGCTCAACTGTCTTTAGGCCAGAAATCAGAACACGGCACAATAGAAATAAAATCATGCCAGAGTGCAGTCTCTCTCTTGCTTTTAATTTGTCCGTCCTCATCTCCTGTTCTCTTTCCTCAAGATATACCCACAGGAGGTATGAAGACAATGCTGACTCTCACACTCCCTTCAGCGCAGAACACTAGAAGCAATAAACCTTTCATTTGATGATTGTGTTTCTGTCTCTACTTCTTTTCGAAACTCTCATTTTTCATTTGCGCTTGTGTCAAACTTGCTGCCGTCACAGCGTGACTTTGTAAATTGTGCAGTGGCTGGGATAAGCGTGCCGCCAGTCTGAGTGTGTGTGTGCGTTTTTGTGCAGTCTGCTAGATCAGACTGCTATCATCAAGGGAACTGTGAATAAAATCCATAACTTTCATTGACATTTCTGTGGCGGAAGCAGAAAGATCTGGATTTCCACAGCGAAAAGAAGCACTGAAGGATAAATGCTATCAGGCTGACCCAAGATGAGGGCATTTGCACTGATACATTTTGTACTGAAATCATCTGATATCTTTATAGCACTGATATGTTTATTATTCTGTATTACTATTTTTTTTTCCTATACTTGACTTAAAGTTGTGATGCAACATAATTAGCAACAGATATTTTCTTCCATTTATTTAGTATCCTTGTGAAACATTGGGGAAAAAATAAGTGGCCACATGGTTCAATTTATCGGTTGTCGATAGGAAGAAGGCAGAGGTGAGTACAAGCTCTATTATGTCACAGGCATGGGTTTATGTGGACAAAATAATTGGGGAAACCTTAAAACCAAATCTGACGGAAAATCAAGATGTTATATTGATTAAAAAATTGTCACTGTGTCAAACCTTTGAACCGTTTTGTGTTGTTGAACTATATTTGATTACATATTATTTTAGCTATATGTGCTAATGCACAGCGATTCATGTTATGTGAGTGAGTGTAGCTGCAAAGAAATATTTTGACATTCCAAATAAGAAAACATTATTTAAACATTCTCACTATTTTTTTTCTTTTATACACAAATCCGGATGTTCTCCCATGATTGTTACACTACTTCCAGCGTACAGAAAAGTCAGCATTAAATACAAATTCTTATTGTGTGAACAATTAATCCATGTTTAATCACAATGTCATAACTTAGTCTTAGACCCCCACCTCTCTACAACCGACTATAAAGCTCAAATTAATTTTTTAGTGTGATGCACATCTCACAATCAATTACCAATACATAAAACTAAGTCTTTCCCCTGCATATTACCTTATTTTTTGATCATCTGATATATTTAAATGTGAGTCACAATATTGAACAAAAAAATATCTCTACTTTTATTTAATTGCAATTTTATGCAGTCAGAAAAAAAAAAAAGAGTCAACCGTATTTAACCCCGTTCAAAAGCGTCCGAGTACAGGTACAGAATGCGCTACGACTTCACGAAATAATACCCGGACTAAAAATGAATTTAATTTGCACCTGCGTCACTTCTGCTATAACATTCTCAGAGCATTTCTTATCTGTTCTGTCTGGCATTTAAGAAAAGGTCAGAAAAGAATGCACTCTGCAGACTTTAAGACTGTTCTGCACAAGCCCAAATCGCAGCTTTACTCCCCAGCTTTGTGTCCCCGCATCCTGAAACATTTAACCAACGTTGGAGCATTTCAATGCACAATGGAACAAGGCTGTTTTAGGAGTGGAGAATGTGAGTGTGTGCTGCTAGTTTTCATGTTCTGTATATATGGAAGTCATAAACTGACCTCCATGACAACAAATAAGCAACCTGGACAATTTCCACAGCATCTGCTGCACTTTTATTAATTAGCGTAAACACGTATTTGTGTGTGTGTGTGTATGCGCGCATTTGTCAATAGGGTCTCGCTGACTTAATTCAGTGGGGCTTTGTGAACCTGTGAGTCATAATTCTGACGTTGAGTGTCTTTCCACCGGAAAACAAACGACATGAGGAACAAAAAGAACAGAGCAGTCCTCCTTTCTTCTACAGCTTCTTATACAAAAGCACTCAGTTCAGCTCAGCTGTAACATGATTTTGGGGGGTTCAGATGTGCTGTTAAAAAAATTGGAGGTTTAATCTGAAACTAACACCACTGAGACTTATGTGTCTGTGATTTTGAATCTCTCTGGGACTGTATATCTTTGAACATGCTTGTATGTGAAGAGTGATAGTGCTGTTCTGGAATATTCTTCTTGACAAAAAGATTAAATATTTATCATTTTCATTGCCAATGCACATATATGCCAGGCTAAATATTAGGACTTGCCATTTAAACATCCTACCAGCATATCTAGGTCAGGTTAATGCAATAACATAAGAGAATTTTTACTGTAACCGCTGACCTATGTTGATGGACGCTATCCAAAATAAAGCATAGTAATGGTAGATGTTCCACTGACAAAGTCTCTTAACAATCATAGCAGAGGCTTTGAATTTCATTTCATCATAGTAAGGAAAATAAATCAATGTTTGTAAAACATGATGATATAAATATATAGTTCTTAAGAACCATCTCTGAGCTTTTCTCACAGGATGTATGCACAAACAAACAAACAGTCCAGGACCAGTGCAGCCAGATTCACGAACAAATGACTCTTATTAGCTTAATTTTTTTTGTGAATCAAAAACATGCAGGGGAACTAGTGTTGCCTGATTCCCAAAATGAATAACTCTTCTCAGTTAGTTTTTATTTATAAAAACAAAAGTACAAAAAGTGTAGTCTGATTGAACTTTTTAATCATTATTTTAAAAAGATGGGTTACCAGTTTGAATCCCTTTAAAACACTGATGTGTTGCAATTAACAGCACATTTTTATTAATACACCTTCATTATCAATCTCTAGAACTGAACACCTAATCTCATTTACTAAGGACTTACTGCAATACTTCTGATAAAACATTTACTGTAACTTTTTTAATGCATGCTTGCATTAAAAGTTGTATACAACATTTTTTACACACATTTTTAAAAGTCTGGGGTTGTACATCCTGATTTTGCCAAGTTTTATGTGTCTCTAGATCAACATATTTTGTTGACCCTAGAACAACATATTAATGCAAAAACATAGCCTTGACCATATCTCTACAGTTTTTTTTTTATCTCTACAGATTTAATGATAGATGACCGACACAGATGTGCAAGCACCAAACACTGATTGTAAACCTAAACATCCCAAAAACTGTAAACTGTTTTTTTTTTTAAAAACTGATTGATTAATCACAATGTTGTTCCAGGGTCAACCAAGATGTTGACCCAGGGACATGTTGCACTTGGTAAAATCAGGTTAGCATCTAGGGTTAGTACCATTTTTATTTTTTTTTGAAGGAAGTCTGTGGATACATTTATTTGAAATTAATAAATAAATAAAAGTAATGTATTCATGTAAAGGCCAAGTTGAATTTTCAGCAGCCATTACTCCAGTTTTCAGTGTCACGTGATCTAGAAATCTTTCTAATATGCTGACTGGTGCTCAATAAACCTTTTTTTGTTATATTTTCAGTGTTAAAAACAGTTGACCTATTAGCTCACTATTTTCTAAAAACATGAAACATTTTCCTGCCAGGACTCTTTAATAAGCAGAAAGAACATTTAAAAATAACATTTTAAAATAGAATTTTTCTCTAACATTGCAAATATCTTTACTGTCACTTAGCAATTTAAAGCTTTCTCCATGAATATAAATATTAATTTCTAAACAAAAATCACACTGATCTCAAACCTTGCATATAAAATATACAGCTATAATATAAAGCTAATTTTCATATGTAAGCATGATGGATATTGGATAATTAAATATAATCGAGAGTTTGTGTTTTAATAGCCTTAACTAATTCAGATGACAAGAGCAAAACATATAAAAAACATTTAAAAAAAATTTCGCCTACTTTCAGCATACTGAACAGACTGCATCCCATGCAGCCTAATTTTTGTGTGCGTCAAATTATAGGCCTTTAAAGTCAGATGGGCAGAGTGCATGAGGCTTGCGTAAAAGACCCTCACTGTACTGATTCATACATTAATGATTACATTGTAAATCAGAATTGACCAAGTACGTATTACGAAAAGACCACGTATGCTGATTCTGAATGAGTTTTCCTGTGAATTTGCACAGTCAAGTGTGTGTGAGAGGAGAAAGTGAAATATTTCAGAGTAGATGCAGATCTGTCTGTGGTTTTCTCACAGATCTACAAAGACAAGCAGCGCAATACATATCCTCTTACTGTCTCACATACAAACGCACGTCACTAGGAACGAGGTGCCTTGTTACACAAGCCCCCATTGGAAACAGGATGCTGCCTTATCACACACATACACTCAATGAGTAAACACCTTCACCAACAAATTTAGAAGTCTGTATCTAAACCCTGTCACCGCATTTGAGAGAGAGTGTGTGGCGTCGACGAATGTGTTAAAAGTTAACACAGAGAGCTGTTATTCACAGTATGAATCAGCAGAGAGGAAAAAGGAGAAGGAAACGTTTAGGGTGAGCATGTGCATAAACGTTAACACACTCTTCCATACAAGCACACACACATTTTACATGTACATATATGTATATACAAGTGTGTGTCTGTGTACGCACTCACTTGTGCACAAAAATAGCTCAGTCAGCTTAAACAACACATTTCATTCATAAAAAGCAACTCAGTCTCCGCCCATACATGGTCTGTCATCATCGAGTCATGTGACCTCTAACCGCACAGAGCAGAAACAGAGCGACATATGCCCTGAAAGGGAAAGGAGTGAGAATAGAAAACTAGAGAGATATAGAAAAGTATAGAGATGAGGATGTTAACGGTTCTCTCGTCATCGCTGGTTGCAGTTCCTTGGTTGGTGAATGTAGGAAATACCACAAAAACGTCACGTGGACAGAGTTCACTTTCCATTGTGCGCAACCCACCCCCTCACACACGCTCATACACACATACACATTTGGCAATTGTACACTAGAGTCACCAGCTGCCTTTCTCTCCACCCACGAATTTCACCATTGCAACAAACAACTTTCCATATTTCGCACAAACACTTAGACAATTACAGCATGACAGCTGCATCCATGATGGGCTGCACATCACAAAAGACTGCGTTTGTGTGTGTTTGTGTATGAGAGAGGTTCACAATTCGTGTCAGATGGAGTATTGTTTCTTTGGTCTATATTCAGTTCTACGTTTATTTTTGTGACAGGGGAACTAAAGGCATTTATTCTTGGCAAGTTGACGCATAACGCATCCATTGACTTTTTTTTCTATATTAAAATCAAGATTTTGGAGTCACATGCATAAGGGGAAGTGTGTATCTTAGGTCCTGAAACAATTAATTGGAAGTTGGTCACCCTTTTTATTTACCTCTTGTCTTCACTAGTTCTTTTTAAATGGTCACATATGATATGATTCTATCGATATCATGCATAGACAACAGTTTATCACATCACAGGACATGTTATGTTTTCTATATAGACAGACATATAAAAATAACATGCATTTTTTTTTATCTTTTACTCCAAAATGATATATTTTCACAATTACACAGAAAAGTAAAACATTCAATTATACGTGAAATTTGCTTTTAATGTGTCCTTGTTACAGTGCAATTATACATTTAAGTACTAAAGTAATATTTATTAACTAGCCTAAATTACAATACAGTAAGGGTTAGGATTTGGGTTTGGCTTAGGATTTCTTGCATGTAATAATGCACAATTTATTGCTATTATAATAGTAGCTGCTTGTAACATGTGTAGCAAGGACACGGTAAAATATAAATTGCCACCTAATTTTTAAAAGAATAAAAAAAACTTTATTTTAAGCACTACTTCAAACACATATATATATATACACACACACAAACACACTTGACATCAACAGAACGTGTGCTTGTCATTGTTTGTAATGCAACTCTCCAGACAGTGTCTGTGTTTGAGTGAAACAGAGATATTTCAGTTCCATTGTAACTCATGATAGAGAGCGAAAATGCGTAGGTAACCTGCAGGTGCGTGGGTGTGTCACCAAAGACTCATGACCAGCCACTTCCTCTTTCTACAGGTATATACTGGTCACATGGGAGGCTGGAACTAGGTTGGTTAGGAGGTCAACCAGACTGAGGTAAGCTATGCATGACTTCCATAAAAGGACATCTATAACTGGCATTAGAAAGCACTTGCAAAGCATCTTGATTCAGAAAATAATTAATCTAACTGTCATTTACTATTATAGAACAGACTCGAACATGACAAACAGCGTAACCTACCAGTCAGTCAGTCAAAAACAATCCTTGGATGACATCTTTAAACCAATTTAAATCCAGAAACATGCTCAAATTTAGAAACCAAGTCATTATACACGTATGTAAATGAGGTGGAAAAATAGGCATCCTAGTATTGTGACTAAATTAAACAGGGCAGCACTCCGTAAACAAGGCCATGCTATTGCATAAATCACAGTTCTGTAATTAGACTGTTTCTCTAACAGCCCTTGTGTTTTACCAACATACACACATATGCATGCACGCAAACATCCGTGCTCGCAAACACACAAAGATGCATTTTGGGCAGCCGTGCGTAGGAGACCATTGCGTGTTTGGTACGGAACCAGGCTGTTGAAGGCCTGAGTTGTCATGGCGATGATAGTTTGATTCACCATGGCGACTAATGAGTGAAAGAGAAAGGGAAAGACAGACATGTGCAAGGGAGATTGCATCATAGGAAGAGAGAGAGAAAGAGAGAGAGAGATCCAACTTAAGCATCATCCACCCAACAGTTACATGAAACCTGCCAACGCTGGCTAAGAAAAACTGTAAATATGAAGATGATTCAAATGGTGTGAAAACAGTGAGAAAATCAAAACAGAAAAGCAAGTGCTTGATTGCTCATATTCCTTTATACCTAATTGAATTCAGCCATCCACAGGCGTGCAAATTAATTCTTCCCATGCTCTCCTGAGACAGTAGTATTTATTATGCATACTATACACAGTATGCAGATTTTTGTGCACATGAAATACTCAGATAACCACATTTGCCAAAATACATAGGCCTACTGTGCTATACCGTATCCCACAATGCACTCATGCATTTCAAGTTTCACATATATCATATTGTAACAGATAAATTTGCAATAACAGCTGTGGGTTTTAACACTTTTTGACCAGTCAACAAAGCTGTGCTGGCTCATGAGAAAGGGACTACTCAACTTAAATGTTAAGTCAGGACTGGGCTTGGGTATTGAGAACTTGTTCCAATTTTGAAAGAAAATTCAATTAGACACACGCATTCCTTTAAGCTCCACTTATTGATTTGATAGTGATTTTAATGGGGGATGAGGTTGGGGGTGTTAAGCTCGGAGTTGAGTCGAGTTGCGGGTTGGATTTTGTTTACTATAAACCATTAAAGGAATAGCTCACCCAAAATGTAATATTCTGTCAATATTTACTCACCCTCATGTCATTCCAAACCTGTATAGTAAAGTTTCTGTCATGTTGAACATAAAAGAAGATATTCTTACGAATGCTGGTAATCAAACAGTTGATGGTCCGCATTGACTTCTGTATTAGTATTTCATTCCCTACTATGGAAGTCAATAGGAACAAACGTTTGGTTCTTCAAAATATCTTCTTTTGTACTCAACATAAGAAAAAAAAACTCATGCATGTTTGTAATGACATGAGGGTGAGTAAATGATAGCAAAATTTTAATTTTTGGGTGAACTATTCCTTCAAGACTGGATGGGCTGGAAAACTCATAAAATGTTGAACAACAAAGGAAATATCACTTAACTGAATATAGGTGTGATATCTAAATGTTTGTGACTTCATTTTTTTGTTTAGGAATAAATAATAATCACTACTAATATGCAGAATCAGAATCTGTGAAGTCCACAAGCACGAAGGCCTTCACATTAGTCATTTAAGGAGCCATGCACACATTCACGCAGCTTTTACCCAACAGTCTGTGTGGCATTACATCACCAAAATCTTGAGGAAAGGCCAAAAAGTAAGCTAGTATTTCATTCTGAACATAACCAGTTACACAGCGTCCTCTGTGAACATCTAAGTGGGGGCTGAAAGTCTACGACGAGACTGTGTAATAGTTTATTTCTAGCAGCATAGTAAGATCTAAAAGGGAAGAACCCTTAATACATTCCTCACATTTTCAAATGGTGAAACAGCTCCTAAATACCAAGTTCTTCTCTCTCTCTCACTCCACTGCCGACTCTCCAGCAAATATAAACAGACCCGCTCCATTTATTCAACTCGTAACAAACATTAAGTCCCTAATATGTAACCACTGGGGAAGGAACAGAGCATGACTATGTTGGTCAGAATATAAACAGTGAGTAGCCAGTATTAGTAGAGAGAGCCTGATCCATCAGAGTTGGTGATAGCTAGTTATGCTGTATGTTGGAGATGACCTCATCCCTCTGTGCCAGTCCACGCAGAGCATATTTGAATACAAGGTTTGAATGAAATACCATTCCAGTGGGAAAGGAACTCATTAGCAATGGCACGGTTGCTATGACCTAAGGGCTGATGGACATTCATAGCACTACCTGAGAGATTTGAATACTGTTTCTGTTAATAGTGCAGATAGGGCTCTGTTACGTAGGTTGTGGTGTGAGCGTAACAGTCATAGTAAGCCTCTGGCCATTTGACCTGGATATTGATTGTAAACAGGCAAACAAATATAGACTGACCAATATATATTCAATAGCTATTTTTGGATGGTTTCCATCTCAGAGTAGAGTATAAAAAGAACAGAGAAAGTAAGAAATAAAGTCATAATCTTGTGTAAAAATAAATATTAATCACAACTACAAGATGTAAAGCTGCAACTGTAAGAGAAAAAAAAAAAAATTATGAATACTAAAGGCATAATTGTTAGAAAAAGGTTGCAATTGTTAACAATGACATGATTAAGTACATCAACTGTTAGGACATTTATATATATACACAATTATGAATAATAAAATAAAAAATTGTGAGGGAAAAACATTTTTTCGCATTTACAGGTCATATATAAAAAGTCATATGATTATTCTTAAATACATTATAACCTCCAAGAAACACTTAATACTTATTCTTGAGTATAAGGATCTTTCACTGCCACTAATGCGTAGACAGTTCAAAAGGCACACGATAGAAGATAGATGCATATGCCACTTTTGTATAAATATATCCAAAATCCGTCAAATCTCGCCAAAATTCGTTGCTATGACTTATCGCGAGAGGCAAAAGTTTACATTTTAGCTGCATAATGTTAATGTTAATGTAAACGCTGTCAAATATATAATCTCAAATATAACATTAAATATCGACTAGGTTTTGTGCAAATCTGTAATGGAAACGCAACTACTGTGAAAAAGTAGCGATGAGGAGAACTCTGAGAGTCACATTTATTAAATAAGACCTCAAGCTGCATTTACCAGAAATAAAGTCACAATTTGAGAAATATCAAATATCAAGACAAACTGTAACAAAATTCACAAAATAAGACATAAAGTTGTTATTATAAGAAATAAAGACACGTGAGATTTAAAGTCTAGGTTATTACAAAGTCACTTTCATTATATCAATTTTAGTCTTTTTACCATTGCAATCAACAGTTACCAGCTCTGTATAATGGAAGAAAAATAGGACGTCTGAGCAGATGAACAGATAAGTGGTTGCATGGAGTTTGGCAGTTGGACCACTGCACACTCAACTCGTTTGAATTTTCCAGTGCATAGAGATTCAGGTTAGTGGAATTCACCTGTTTCACAGTTCCTGACTAATGATTTAAAATGGTTGATTTATTCCACTTCTATTTTCTTCTCTACTTACTTTCAGGGCTGCATTGATCTAGAATGACAATAACATATGTGTGTTGTTTCTTCACCCTTTTTTAACCTTTTAGCAGCACTGAGAGCATATGCGAGAAAGAGAAAGAGCATGTAACTGGATATTTTTGGCTTCTTTTAAGGCTCTCCTCCATTTAGGAACTTCCATGACCAGCACTTGGAAAATAAAAGAGAACAATCTACTCTTACTGTTCCATTTACATACACATATATGTAGTCACAGTTTAAAGCCATCTCTAATAGAGATTTTGTCTGCCCATTAGCTATAAATTCAAATGCCCTTCGAAGATACAGATTTTCTGTGACCATTTAACCCAGCATGCAACACCACTATACCTGTAACTTAACCCACCCATGGGCTGCACACTTGGCTGGCCCACTGAGTTTAATTCATTCATCAGCCGCCAATCAAACCTGACCCTGACCCCAGCCAATGGCCAACAGTGTCTACATTAACAAAACAGTCTGGAGGCACTACTTTGTTCATATTATTGAGGAAATTACATTTTAATTCTTTCCTAAATAAAAAAAGAAGCTTTTTTTTCCAGAAAAACAGTAGTTTAAGCTATTGAGCATGCATGAAGAGTAAAGGCATTAGAAAGAAGTAACAGTGTGTATGAATTAAAGGTAATAAATAGAGGGCAGATTGACTGTTGTAAACACTTCAACAGAAGGCCATACGTCTACAGTCAATGAAAATCAGATAAAGCCTGCATGGAAATACAGGGAAAAAAAAAAGAATTTAGGAAGAAGTGAAAGTGAAGGAGTGTTGATAAAGGTGCTTGTGCGAGATAGAGCAGCTCTTAGCTCTCTTATACCGTGTTCTAAACCACTGGAGCCAAATCACAGACAAAAGCCCCACTGTTTCAAACTTCCTGTGTGTGTGTGTGTGTGTGTGTGTGTCTGTGTGTCAGAGCACCCAGGTAGTATTTGTATGTTTGAGTGTATGAGAGTATACTTAAATTAAAAAACTTCAAAAAGATATTACGTACGTAAGTGTAGTAAATATAGTCAAACCAATCACGATGACTAAACAGAAGATAAGCTGAGTTTTTACAGCTGTAGTTAGAGTTTAATGCCTCAGTCAGTTCTCTATAAAACATCACCACAGGCACGCGTTTATGGGCAGACCACAGGACAGGTGATATGAATTGCCCTTTTAGCCAATCAGGCCTGAGGGTTGCATGCAGAGGATCCAATCAGGCTACAGGCTGCTGAATATCAGGCAATAAGAAATGAGTTTGACCCCATGTCCGGCCTCAAACACCTTCAAGGACTAAACATTACGTCAGTCTGGCTATAACTAGAAGTGTGCCAACAATAGATGCTTCACATTCACTTTAGCGTTTGCCTACTGTACATGAGCAGCCGAAAAATTCCAGCCATACATTTTGATTGATTTTCAATTTTGGATGATTCTCAATAAGCTGTGTTCCTATAAAAATAAAATAAAAACAATTTATTTTATTTTTAATTTACAAAGTAAACCCATAAGAGCCATGGTTTTGTGAGAAAAAAAAAGAAAATTAGCATTTTAATTATTTAACAATATGCGTCAATAGACGCAAGGATGTGTCTTCTTTGTGCATTTACACTTTGATTTGAATGAAAACAGTGCATCTGTGTTTCGCGGCTGACACAGAACAGCGTATGCTATTTACATGAAGCAATATTCTCCAAAATGATAGTACAGTAACGCTACAGAGCCATATTTGTTGAATAAAGTCATTGATTTTGTTTTCCTTCTATACAAAAAGTATTCTCGTTGCTTTATAGCGCTACGTTTGGACGATGTCTTTCATACTTTTCTGGACCATGACAGTGTTATGCACATGGCAGTCAATGGGATAGTTACAAGCTTCCCGGTTTTCATCCAAAACATCTTCAATTGTGTTCTGGGGATGAGCAAAGCTTTAACATATTTGAAACAACATGGGGGTAAGTGATTAATGACAAACTTTTCATTTTGAGATGGAGTAACCCCTTTAAGCCAGGTCCCATGAGCACAATAGATTATGATATAATTATACTTTTGCATTATAAAAATGGCAACTGCATTTAAAGTGACCCACCTTGAATTTAACGTGTATATTTTAGTCTTTCATGGGAATTTAATGCACTTTGATGTCATTAGCGCTACTATTTGAAGAGTATTTGGCCTCATCTCGCATGTTGCACTTACCTAAGTGCTTTGAATGAGTATTCACTGCTGTAATGGAGTCAGATGGGGAAGTCCCTCTCTCTCTTGAGTGAAGATCATTTTTGATTCACACTGTAACCACTGTACTGCAAACTTGGCGACCGTCCAGCTCTCCACTGATCCAGCACTGAAGGACCCATCGCATCACTAAACTCAGGAAACATCAGATAGCTTATTACATTTTTGTCCTCTCTTAACTCTACATAAATATGAAAGAGGTTTATGTTTGGAAGTGTTTGCTAATACGTAGTATTCTCTGTGTATTAGAGATAAAGAGTGTGATAAGCTAATGACCTTCCTTCTTCACACAGAAACACTAAATAAAGAGCCTATTGGTTCCTAAAACCTCCAGCAATCACAAGACAGAAGTATAGAGTGTTTGCGTGTGTGCTTCTTCCCACAAAACCCATCTCTGACGCTAAGTTGTCAGTTTTGAACCGCCGTCTGTCACAGCCGGATTGTGATGATTCCAATCCACTTATATCTACTTGATAAAACTGCAGTTCAATCTTAGGTGCCATAAATTCATTAAACATGCAAAGCAGTGTGCTAGGTGTACTGACCTAGTCCTGACCTATTTTTATTGGCCCTTTAAAATCAGGACAGGGCTGCAGGTTTTGCTGTAATGAGGTTTATTGGTGAATGCAGTCATGGTGGGGAGGAACCGACATGGCGGTGTGACGCTTAATGTGATTATTTATTATACAAAAACATCTCTGTCCAAACATTTAGATAAGACCATCTCCTTTCTACTCTCGAACGAGCACATCTGAATCATATCCTCTTAGAAAACTACAAACACACATACACCCCCATACATTCACTCAACAGGCCTAGAAATGCAACTACAGTATAAGAAATATTACCTAAAAACAGACCTGCTTTGTTGCCACCATAAGTGGACAAGCTAACATGGTTAATTTAGTTGCCTAAATCATTAGACGTGAATTTTCTCACACACAAACTCAAACTATATCACTAAACCTAAAAATTATATACACATGCAGTTAAAAGAAAATAAAATATGTTTCAATTCAATTTATGTGAAAGACATGAATTATCTAAAAAAAAAAAGAGAGAAATATCACAAATCCATTTAGACACCAATTTCTCATGCCACTTTATCACTCTTATATATACACACTATTTACAAATGTATGTTTAAAAACATAAACATAACGCATGAGTGAAAAATAACTGTCAGACTGTCAAAAGCTTAAAAGGTCATCGAACCAATCACTTTCTACTAATGTCAAACTATATCTAACTGACATTTTATTTTTATATAAGAAGCTGATATGTCATAATTGTAAACTCAAAATCCTGGAAAATGGGGCACACCCGAGCAAACAATGGAATATGCATTCAATAAGTTTGGATTCAACTGAATTTCACCATAAAAATGTATTACAATTAATTAATTTTCTGACCTGGCTATGAAATCATACTGTAACCCTACTCTTATATTAGCCCTGTTCTAGTTTATTACATTCTGCTTTATATATATGTATAACTGTACATGAAAAATATGCTTATGCTGTATATCCAATGACGTTCACCGAGGCTGTTTTAAAGGGTTTGGGGAATCCCTGTCTGAACATGAGCTTGACCCTCTGAGTCATTTGTTAAACTGAAAGTATTTGCTGTTTTCTCAAGCACTAGTATGCCACAACCCCTGTATCTATGTGTGTGGGTTTTACAGAATGAAAATGGGTGCGTATGTGTGTGTGTGTGTGTGTGTGTGACAGACACAGTATCTAAATTACATCTTCTACAGTCCTGAGGCCTTCTGGCAAACACAGGCGTTTGTTCAGAATGCAGCTGTCTGGAACAAACAGATGCAGGTAATTTCAGAATTCTTCAACCCCATCAGAAATCCTTTGAATGAAGTTGAATAAAAGAGGCAACTATTATGCAATCAATGGCTTAATGACAACTTCCCACACATAGACATTGCTTAGCATCTTGGTGTGTCAAAAAGAAGGTGTGGCATGAAACTCAACAAGAAAGAGTGATTCCCGAATATGACGAACACTGTTGGGACTCTGTTGGGTAATCTCAATTTTAAAAAAAATCAGGGGGCCGTTTTCCTACACCTGTTGCCAGTAACAGGTAGATCTTCAAAACCCACACAATTTATGAAAGTGTGAGAATCTAGTTGATCATCATCGAAACTCTTTTATATATATCAAAACTGTGAGTAATATGCCCTTCTTAAGTCTATCATTTAGAGTGACCCCAGATTTAAAGGTCAAGATGCCACTATGCTGATTCACAACTATGACGGAAAGTCAGCAGACATGAGACAACTTTTCCACTCGATTTCATGGACTTCAAGTACCTTGTGTGTCCTTACATCCAAAAAGGTGAAAATGTGGGTGTTGGAAAGTATGCTACTCCAAACATTGACATTATCAGTTCAATTCTGCATCCCTGATTACAAAAATGGATTGCATCTTGAGAAGAGGAGCGCAAGCTACACGAAAAACTCTCAGGGCCTAAAATAATTCAGATTAAGTCATGAAAGCCACAAAAGGTCAAATCTCAATGTGATGCTACCACGAAATAAGGGGTGTGCTTTGCCACTGACTGAAGCATATGCAGAGCTTTTAAAAAAAAAACTTTGGTAAAAATGCTACATTTACTTCCACTTGACAAGTAATTTAACAACTTGGCACATTAATACTGAACCGTAATGTAACAGCTTGCTGCATTAAAATCTGATGGCAAAAGTTCTGACTATATATAGATTTTTTCAGTATTCAGTATTAATATTGCAAGTTGTTAGAGTAAGAATTATTAATTTATAAATCTCTTTCAACGCTAAACACTTTTTTTTTTTTAATGTTTGCCAGTTATACTGTTGTAATCAATATTTCTGTGTAGCTTTAATATTCAAAATCACACACATAAAGATCATTCAGTTACTAAATAATTTGAACATTTAGAAAAAAAAAAAGAAAAAAATAATTTTACCACAAATTCCACAGGTTTATCAAAAATGTACAAAACGTCCAAATCATCCTAAAAAGAAATGATACGTTTTTATAAGAAAAATAACTATATAATAGAAAAAAATTTGGGAAAAGACGCCCTAAAATACAAACAATTTAACATTTTATTTTATTTTAACAAGATTAAATTTTTTGTGCTGTAACAACAAGCCAATATTTTCTTCACATTCAATTCATCGTCTACAGTAGATGTCATGTGATTAATGTAAGTGTTTAAATGACAGTCAGATTAATAAAGGTGAAACACCAACGCACTGACATTTAAAACTAAACCTTGCAACATGCATCAAGAAGTAATCTGTTTGATAACATTCTGTAAAGAGTTGTTATCTTAAGAGAGAGTAGGTGTCTTTCTCTCTGTCTTGCCTACCTTGTCTTTCAGGAACTCGTTTACTTTACCAACAGACATAAGTCACGGCCTAGTCCTCTGAAAAGTTCAACTCAACCACTCACACAAAAACAACAATGCATGCATTCCAAGAGGTTTACGCATGGGAATCCCTTCATATGCTCAAATGCAAAGTACAATATGCTGCAAAGACTTACAAAAAATAAAAATCTTGCTTACTCACTGGGAAATCCTCATTCATAAATCAAGTATGCCAAACAATGCATTTGTTTATAGTTTTTGGAAGCAATGTAATAATTTAATTTTATATATATATATATATATATATAGTTTATTTTTTACTGTGACAGGACTCATTTTTTTATCATATTAAATGATTTTTAAATATGTCTGTATGGTTAAAAGATCATATTTGCAACTTATGAATCTCAACAGTCACACACAAACACACTACAAAATATATATGATCAGCACTGATCAGAACTTTCAGTTCTCCATTTAATTTATCTCACTGTCACAATGGCACGCTCTAAACAAAAGCAGTCTGCATATTTTACCTCTGAACACCTGCTAAACTCTCAGTTTGAATTCCTGTACAATTGTTCTGACACCCCACACAGTGGGTCAACTCAAATATTGAGGAGTGGTAAGAGGAAGAGATGCACGCATACACCCACAAGCTTCATGCACTGTGAAAATCCTCCAATTTACAGTTAAAAACCGACAGGTGTGGCTGCTAAATATTCACTGTAAAACAAACAAAAACGATGACATTACAAGATAGCTTTTTGTGCCTTTTGATGGACATACCTGTCACTATAAAAACATATTTGGGGACCTGAAAACTTAATAAAACATGGTTGATATTATTTTATTGATTTGATTTTTAAGTAGCAAACATTATTTTGATGAGATCTGGTGACATACATTAGCGACTCACTATTGCCAGGGACAAGTAATATCTAAATAAGTTACATTTACAGCATGTTGTTTTTAACTGAAACAAAGTAAGATGAATGGCTTCCAGGGCAACAACACCTTTATTTATTGATTTATTTGTTGAGCAACTGACTTGCACTATAAATTAGGTGCCTCTAACTCTAGTTTAGTTTGTTGGTTGAACACAACAAAGATTGATGCAAACTCATATAATGTTGGTATACTAAACCTGTCCTACCAAACAACTTAATTTAGCGGTAATATGTTCCAATTAAGCATTATGCTTGGCTTTTAAACACACAATCATCATATTAAAGTCATAAATTACTATTTTTAATGAACAAAATTGCACTTAAAGTTGTCAAACAACTAATAACGACTAGTCATTTTATTTACATATTATATATTTCTGTAATGTGTAGATTATGTATATTTAAATACACATTTTGTATATATTTATCTAATTTATCTAATAATGTTTTGTAATATATAAACATAACATTCTTCTTAAATATATACATGCATGGATGTGTATATATACAGCACACACACATATACCATGTAAACAATGTATTTTTTAGATATGACTGTGATTAATTGTTTGACTGCAATAGTTTAAAGCATTCTAATTTACACCATCAAAAAAAAAGTATAATTTATTTGCTGTCTACTTACTGTGATGTATCCGTTTGTCCATATTGACAGGAAATGATGATCACCTTATAAATATAAAAAAGATGCAAATCGGTCACAAAACAACATCATGTGACTTGGCCTGAATATTTGAGTATGAAAACAAACAACGCAAATTGTAATGTTGTATTTGTTCAAATCTTCACCTCAATAATGGCTCTTCAATAAGAAGTCTAAAGAAACATAAAATTTCTTTAAGTGCAAACTACGCATTCTAAGCAACAAGTAGTAATAAATACTGTGTGCTCTTGTTTACATATGTACATCAATATAGCAATTAATAGTCTTAAATTTAAGTGCATTAAACAGGTTTGAAAGTAGGCCTTCTTTCCCTAGCAGCCTATTCTTTCCTTTCGACTTATTCACATGAGTATTATCTAACAAATTTGGAATTATTTTTTCCCTGATATTTTTTTCTACTACCAGCACTTAATGTACGGAAGTGAAATTACATTTATATCCATTCCTTGAAACTGCCCTTTTCTGCTACTATAGTTTAGTTGATTTTATAGAATGACTCACATTTGCCAATAAGAAGAGAGAGAGAGAGAGAGACAGAGAAACGTGCAAAACTGACTTTGATAATTTCTCTCACATCCAGGTCATCGCTTCAGTGTAGTCAACATACATAAGCACCAACACCCACTCACAAACACAAGAAAAACTAACAAACAGTTTTTACCACACATGACCTTTAGCTCGTCAACCTGTGATACGGTTGGTTGAACACTTATACAATAAAATAACAGTCACTCTGTAGTTTAAGTATGAATATGTCAACATAAATTACATTGTTGCTCATTTTTAGCAATGTTTGGTTGATGGTCAAGACATAATTGAGCCATCACTACTGGACTGTGCTAATATAAGTTTCTCTTAAATAATTGTAGTTATCATGTGACTATTACTGCATTCACCTCATACTACATAGATAGTTTCCTCATCCCTTTTGATGAGTCAGTGTTGTAAAAGCCATTTGGATATCTGTCACTCAGACATATCCATATAATCACTGCCGGAAAACGTAGGAGTTTAAGTAGAAGTTCACTGCCTTTTCAGTGTAAAGAGCAAAGTTCAAGACCTTCATGAATAAATATATATATATATATATATATATATATATGAAATAATAAAGATTTAACCTTTATGAATAAAATAGCCATCCTCTAGCAGATGTGTGATCACTTTGATTTCAGAATGAAAAAAAAACCTTGATAAATGTTGTGTAACCTTGAAAAAATTTTGTGGTTAGTGTAAGAGTCTCCAAAAAGCATGTTATCATGATATACTTACTAGTTTCAGTGGGGAGCCATATTTTGTTTTCTAGAGAAATCAATGTGTAGGGGTAAAAAGCATGCCTTCAAAAGACAGAACATACCCACCCTTTTAAACCAATGAATTTTCATGACATTTTCGTGACCTTTACAGTCATTCATAGTTAAAGGATAGGATTTATATTGCATTATATTGTTTTATTAAAATATATATTTTCACATTTTTATAAAAGGTCTTTCCCCCAACTCATACACTTTTATGACACTAACATGTGCTTGTTTTATTTTCTTCGGATGTCTCTTTCACTCAATGTATTTTTAGACCCATAATGCGTCGGTTTTTTGTTCTTTAAAAAGTGTGTCAAGTGATATTTAACCAGTTGCCTCTAACCACTCCAAGCTGAACCTGTCTTGTCACAAACGTGGCTAATATCACTTGACCCGGTTTACCCTCTCCCTTCCTTAAGCGTCTAAAGAGGTGGGGGAAGGTCACGGAGAGGGGATTCCCCGTGACGGCAAAGCAGCCGCGCTAAGAGCGAGTTTCCCTCCGCGCGTGCACCGTTTCCATGCCTAGCCCCGAGGTCTCGCGCCGCGGAACATGTTCCCCACCACTACAGACCACTGGACTTCTTGAAGTTGAGAAATGAACAAAATATAAACAAACAGTTTGTATTTTTGGCAAACTCGAAAGCTCTTTCCAAAATGGAAGAATATCTATCGAGGCATTTAACCTATACGCTTTACTTTTAGAGATGTACCCTGATGCACGTGCTGCGCATGTTTAGAATTATTTACAACTTGCAACAGCGTTTCATGAGCTGTGGAAAAATAATTGCCTGTAACTACCGTCTGTTGCTGCTACCTGTTGTATCGAGATTCTTAGAGGCATGTTGTTGGCTAAGTAACTTACTCTCGTTAAGCTACAACAACATTTAGCACAACAACCGAAACCTGTTTGGTGTCCTCGGACCGTCCGCGCTTAATACTATCCTGCTTTTCCAGGGATCCGAGCGATTTAAACAACACAGTTAAGATGGAGAAACAACTTCATTCTGCGCCAATGGGCGAAATTACCAGAGGCTAACGTTACCGGTTCTCCACTTTCTCCCATTACAGTGTGGGGATATCATAAGGTTGTTCCCTGGTAAGAGGTAACGGGGACACGCTTCCGCTAAAAATACCTGTCTACGACTATATTTGGATTGGCTGGAACACAATCAAATGTCTAAAATAAACGGACCCGCCCCGGCGCAATGAATGAAGGATCTGCTATCTCACACCGCCGGGCCGCCCGCTGCTAAATTTAGTAACATCGCTTGCGTCAATCACGCGCCTCAGTGCGTCAAGCCCTCACCCCGCCTCCAGGAGCTGATCATTGGCCAGAATTAGAACGTGGCCAAGAAATTACGCGTCTTGTGATTGGCTATTGTTGATTTTTTTTGTGCTATGGGATACGCGAGCTACATTTAATAATTTGTTTAGTGGGCACGGAAGCAAATTGTGGATTTAAATCCACAGCCATGTAATTTTATTTCGCCGATTTAATAATATTTAGTTTGCTTTGTTTATTTCGTTTGTACATTTTTATTTTAGGTAAATATTCACAAGCACATACGCTCACCTATAAAGCGTGTAGTGACCTTACACATTTTAATAACGTTTGTAACCACTAAATATGTTTACAGTGAGTATTACAAATAAGGAAAAAAATAAACTATGTAGACCACACTTGTGTGTATGATGCACTTATCAATTATATTTTACAAATTGGCACCTGTTAATAAAATAAAAACATGTAAAATAGTTGAATCATGTCTGGAATTTTTCTATCACGAATAACGTTTATAGCCCAATTTTTCTCCAGCATAACACTTGGCCTACCGCGCGATTTCAAACAACTCCTCACAAATAACCAGAAGATCAAGCCTCCTCCCACCGTTCTCTCTCTCTCTCTCTCTCTCTCTCTCTCTCTCCTGGCATGGACTGTACGACTTGTGTATACTGTACCACTGAGGCCGGGGAGCTACAGTGCTCGACGTCACCTCTCCCATGGCGTCACATTGACGTCACGCATTCCAGGCTTGCTATGTAGAAAGCAGGGACAGATAAATGTGCTATTAGACTTTCTCTCGCTCAGCGCGCCACATAAACAAAGGCACATTGCAACTTACGCTCAGCGCATCCTCTCCGTTACTACCGCCGACACTTATAGTGGAGCTGACAGAACCACGGAGTACTTTTTTCTTCTTAGCTAAGAGGAAAATTAAGTCAAACAATATTTTTTTAAATGAAAACCATCAACTTTTGCGACTTTGAAACCAACTTCCATTTAACTAATTTTTCAGTTTTTACAAATTTCTGTTGGATATGCACAAGGAATTATTAAGGCTTTATAAACATATGTAAAGACGGAACCTCAACAGAAATCAAGTAAGTGGGAATTTTTATTTAATACGCTTTATAGAAACAGCTCACATTGTGCGAATTGAAATGTAAAAATACTGCCAACATGCTTTGTCTTATTTATCTCGTTTTTCTTCGTTCTCCATTCACATTGTGCATGGCAGTATGTTATAAAGAACTTATGGTCCGGACCTGTTGAATGCTTGTTCCCCACCGCGTAAAGACAAACGAACTGTGTTGTGTGCGACGTCTTTGTAGATGGATGGGCTGAATCCGAATTCAATTTGCGAAACGTATAATATTCTCTCAGGTTGTCATGGAAATGGGATGCCTCTTTCTCACCCCGGTGAATCCGCTGTGAGCTCGCGCGGCGCCGGGAGAGAGTCTTGTGAGATGCGCCCTGTAGACGCAGTGAATGCCGCGCGCTGTGCGTTTCTCAAAAGCGCAACTTAATATTGTACGACTGTTTGTTTATTTGTTTGTAGCAGTATCATCGTTAAGAATACTTTCAGTTATTTCGTCTATAATCATATCAATATTGCTTTGCCACGTTTCAGTTAGATGACAAGACGAGCTTCATTCATTCAGTCTTGAAGCTACGGAAGGACCGCAGGCGAACATAACACTTCGAAATACACATTTGCAGAGTAATCAGTTACAAATGTACACAGACTGTCACAGTGTCGTCACAGTTAGCTAACTAATTACATTTTAGTTTCATATTTACAACTCTTACCACTTGTTCTGGCCAGTGTTCTAATAAACAGCTAAATATCCTGACATGTAGACTTTCCCTGCTTTCAGAAGACTTTCTGAGCAAACAGTAATATACTGAGTCCACACAATGTGACTGTGTAGCCTGTACCGGGAGTAACTGTATGGTGTTTACATTCTTGATAATGAAGTCACACCTATAAGCAACGTGCTCCTGTTATACTTTTAAAAAGTATTTGATTTCACTAGGCTATGCTTTGGTGTAAATTTGAGGTCAGCAAGAATCAAAGCACATGATTATTACTGACCTGCACACCTTTATGGGCATCAATGACAAAGTAAAGATTTGTAATACTATAGCAGCCCATTTAAGTAGGCTATTTCACTGGAAGTGGCCGTGTCAATAGTGAGAGTGGTGACAGAGCCGGCTTTAATAGGTGTATGATACAACAGTGTATTGATCAGGGCAACCGTCCAAGTACTAAAGTTTTATTGCAGTGCACGCGAGATCGGGTCAGTGAGTACAGAGCCTGTCTCTTTCCCTCAGGTCTCTGTCCCCGTCGGATGTCAAATCCCGTTCTCTAAGCTAATTTACTGTACTTGTATTTTTCCATCCCTTTATCTCCACTCTCTCCCTTTCTTTTGTGTTTGCTGGAAAGCCTCTATCTCGCGCGCTTATTGAACGCAGACCGGAGCGCCTCTACAAAGCGCGTGCTTCAGTGCTCTCTCGCGGTTCTCTAGGTTACCGGGGCACAGGCGGACCGGCGGCTCCATGCGTACACACTGAAACACGCTCTGTCACAATCACACTTAACCACAGAAAGACAAACAGCTGAACTCAAAAATAAACATAATAAAGTCTACAGAACGCTGCTGCTTCGTTGCATCGTGTGTGTAAAGCAAAAATTGTGTGTAAAGCGTAATTGTGAGAACACTCACATTTTTTTTTTTTTGCTGTCCTGTGTTTCCTTGTCCATACTACAGCTGTCAGTTAAATAATTATTTAGTGTATGCAGTCTATATATATCCAGACCATGAAGGTTTTGGGATTTGTTTCTAGTAGTTTGGGGGTCGAGAAAGACAGTGCTCAGTAACTAGTGTGGAGGGTTGGATTTGTGTGAGCGCGCTTCTGTCAGGGAGGGGGCGCTAGTCGCTTTTAAAAACTCCTCGGTGGCGCGCTTGGGTTTATTTGACCGAAGACGGGGATAGTCGGACTTCGGTGAGTGCCCAGATGAATATTGTACCACTGTCACTGAGATTGTCATTATTATGAGCTCACGGAACAAAAAAACTGCAAGGCAATATCTTGTATTAGAAGCCCAGAACTGTTCTAACATGCTCGAAAACAGGAACAGAAGGGGAAAAAATTATTATTCCGTTAGCCATTGTATTTACAGACGTGTGAGATTCTGAGTTTTTGTTTTTTTTGTGCCTAAAAATATATAGTTTAATACCTATTGACGTTAATGCACTTTTTCACTTGTTATTTGCTTTTCAATCGAGTGTGATATTTATTAGAAAATCTTGTCAAATGTTTTTTTTATCAATGTTGGTTTGTTTCCAAAGGCTACAATTTGTATCGCTGTCAAAGTCTGTAAAATAATATAAAAAAAAGAAGTAGCATTTCAATATTTGGGAATAGTAGGTTATTTAACAAGTAGCCTAACATTTCCTTATATTTAGTGTGATTTTCTGACAATTTCATGTCAGTGAACGAATTTGTTTGACCTTATGCATCTACTTTACAATTTACTACTTTAGCATGCAAATGTTTAAAGGGTTGGATTTGTATTTTTATATAAAAATCTTAGTTGCTTCTGAAGTGGAACCTGAATCCTCTTGTAACCTTTAACCCTTGTTTATTAGTTTGCACACTTGTAAGGACTGTACAAATAATTATCTAAAAATATGTTTCACCTACTTAATTTACACTGCCAGAAAATCCTGCGTATGATTACTATTTCCACAGTTCCCTGTTTGTGTGTGTGTGTGACCTTATGTCGTTGTGAACTAAATCATTCTGTGCTCCCGATTACAGACACCGGTTCGGAAGAGCGCCTGCAGCCCAGGTCTGAGTCCCGGCTACCGGATACCTCGCCCGCCGCGTGTGCTGAAGCAGCCCCGAACCCCAGACGCGTGCAGCCTCCACCCGAGAAACCGACCACGATTCAGCGAGCAAAAGGCCAATCAGGTACCACAAGTCTCTGTAAAAAAAAAATCCCTCTTGATTCTGAAGAGCTTTTAGACATAACTACTTTGTGTATGATTGCACATTTAAACTTTTCATATTAAGCTATGATAATTTAGTAGTTTTAAGAACACCATATTTACTCTGCTAAATGTAAACCAACTGTTAGTAAGATAATACACGTTTGTTGCTTTTTTTGGTAACTCTATGCCGGTGAACTTTTGCTGTTAGCCTTTATCATTTTGGTTTGTCTAACTTTGGAAACTTGGAAATTTCAGGAAGTCTCACTGACGTTGTAAATTTTGTACCTGTGAAAATTATTATAAAACACAGTTTTTGGTTTGTATCATTAAAGCAACAATTTACTCATATGGCTAGATGTTTTTGATAGGGTAAGTTTTAACAAAAAGATTTATCTTTTTTTTTCTCAGAGTTTTGTTTGTTTTTGTAATTGTCCCGGAAATAAATGCAAATTACCGGAATAATAACTGATTTGACAGGCATTGTCGTTTCTCTGTACAACACTCCTCAGAAAATTGCATTTAATTCCGTTTAAAACATGAGTCTCGCAGATGGTGGTTTGACATTTATATGGCAGAAAAAGCATGCATTTGTGTTCCAGTTGGAACGAGCGCAGTCTACATTAAAGCTCTTTCATTTTATATTTGCATCCTACCAATAGTATCATAACATACTTTCTTCTTCATGGCCAGAGCAACCTCGTGTGCTGCTGTTAGAATACATTGTCTTTGTTGTCTTATAGTGTTTGGAAAGTGAAAGTTTGCGCAAATGTATTTGTGCCGCCTGTGTTCCACTGATGCTTGTGAGTTTCAAGAGCAAATTCATACTGGTTAGCGTGTCATGTACATCTATTTATTTTTTTATGTCGTTGATTTTTTTTGTTTGTTAGATCTATGGCACTCTGACAATGAACAAGCGATCACAGTTATTGGAACAGCTGCATTTTGTCCATCTAAAATGCACACCTCGAGGTTAGCAACTGTTTCATCCCTCTTAAGCGCTTTCTATACGCCTGAGTGTGTATTTGTGTGAGGCTCTCTCTGTCTGGTGCACGCACACGCACACACACACTAGAGCTGTAAAGCATCGTTTCAGTATGACTTTATGTGGTCTGGACCTTTTTAATAATTCGACTTTTTACGTTAGGTTGGCTGCGTTTTCATTTTTATTATCCGTGTCATGGTGAAATGTGGAGCTGAGGTAGAAAAACGACGTGCACTGGGGTTTGCACGTGCACAAACAAACCATAAACGGATGCACACGAGAGATACGGAGTCAGACAGAAAGTCGAGTCCTGCTTTTTTTCAATAAGGATTTGCCTAGTCTTACATAATTTGAGCTGGCCTTGAGTGCGTCAAAAATACACCAAAAACTTTGATTGGATAAATGTCAAATTATGCGCTGTCTTCAAATTCCAAAACTGCACAATGAACTTATCATGTCCCTGCCTGACAGATTTTTACTTGTGGTTTATAGTTAATCGTTTAAAATATATTGCAAGTTTAAAATTAGAAAGACAAAACCTAGTTTTATAAACCAAAAGCCAAAAAAAAAAAGAAAGAAATAATAGTGTATATATCAAGTGCACGTTATGCCTATGTGTTTGTGTGGTGACAGTGGTGTAAGATATTAGTGGTATAAGACCGTTTGACTCCAGCACAGGAGATGTACCTCAAACCATTTGTTCCTTCATTAGAATCCATGACAATGAAGGGGTCCACCTTATCCAACCCACTCACTCACTCACTCACTCACTTTGACTTAAAACTTTCCTACTTCGAGGTGTGAATTAGCCTATGGGAATATCAGGCCTGTAAATTACTCAAAACAATGTCAAAGCTACCTCCAAAATTAAATTAGCGTTAGAACTAGCTTTAATATAGGCCTTGTTAAGGACTAGCTATATGCGCTAGGGGCGCTATAAACACTAATTGGTTCGCGCGCGACTGTGACATTTTACTCTTCCACCCCTGAAAGTCGTTTAAAAGAAGTAACTTAGGCTACACTCAAACATGTAGAATAGAATAGAACATTTTATTTAAATTTTTTTAACTCTAAAAGATTAGCCTACTTTGTCTTGACATCCAGTTTGGTTTACAGGTTCATACATAATAATTTAATAATACATGTAGAAAATACAGCAGCAATAACTTTTATTAGTAGAGGTAATAAAGTAAGCTGGGCAAAAATGATGTTTACTGCTTTTGAATAAACGTAACCTACTTCAATCAATTCTAAAAGAAAGCTGAATTGGAGCAAAAAAACAACAACAAAAAAATAAATAAATAAATGTTTACTTGAGGTAAGCCCCCGTCTGGTCATGTGCATTATCCAATGAATCCACTGTTGTGACAGAAATGTCTACTGACATTAAACTCACTGTTGTTATCCATATGCGTTTGTATGCATAGCCAGCGATGTGCGTAGGAAGGGAACGCGCGCGCATCGGTCCGAGTCATCACAGGTAAAGAGGCGTTCATAATTGATAAGCCTCTTGATTTTACTAAACATACATGACGTGTTGGAGGCGCAAGGATTACGAAGTCACTACACGAAAGCGTCAATCCGACGTCGGGTCTGTGTACACTTCCCCACCTAGGGAAAATAAGCAAACAAAGGACACGCACACACTTCTCCTCGCGGACTCAGGTAGCTCTGGACAGATGCACTTAAACAGCTGTGTCAAGACGCACAGTTGTAGGTGTAGTGCGCGCTGGCAATATGGTTTTCCTGGAGCGCAGAGCTGGCTCAAGATAAATACTACGAATAACAAGGGAGTTCCTCGTGGTTTTTAACACGATCATTTCATTTCAACAGGTGCATGGTGCACATTAAATGAAAAAAAGTTTAAACCATCCTGAATATTTATTTTAAAACGTTTTGGTTAAAACTTCTTGGCGTTATTATTTGAATATAAGCGACTAAACTCATCTTTCTCTGTGCATGTTTACTTTCATATTTAATTATGAAATAAGGACTGATGATGGATAATCAATTGATGATTTGAAGTGTAGGTACGTGTGCTAGAATAGTTAGACGGTGTTTGCTCTCAAGAGTGGCATGGAATGTAAAACCAGAAAGAAATCTAAAGCTGTTTAATGCATTTAGACCAAGAAATGATCATTCTGTCATTATTTAATCACTCTCATAGGAATTTCTTTCTTCAGTGGAGATGTCAGCCTCACTCACTTTCATTGTATTTTTTTTTCTTCTTTTAAATGATGCATTAAAGTAACTGTGAGAGGGCCTAAATGATGACAGAATTTCAGATGTGAATGATCAGAATTCAGATGTGAGAATCCAAGTCAGGAATGAGGCGTGCATTTTTTATTTAATTCGTTTTTGCATGTGTGCCCACTAGCTCACGGCCTAACCCATGTTTCCAGGTGAATGGTTTATCTACTAACTTGGTACTAACAAAACAGTACTGAAATGCTATGGTTGGCATCACATCCTTTGTACACCTGACGAAATTCAGCCAAAAGGCAATATGATAAGTCTCTCTTTTTTCTTCCTCTCTCTCTGGCTCTATAGACATGCCCTGCGTTCAGGCCCAGTACGGCCCTGCACCTCATGGGTCCAGCTACTCCGCCCAGTCCTTTGGTTACCATGGTGACTACAGTGCTGACCTCATGGCGTCAGACTACTCGAAGTGTGAGCTCGGAGCGGGGGAGATCTCGGCGGCGGCTGCCACCACTTCCCTACCCAGTTTTAATGTGTTTGTGGAGGGCGGCTTTGAGCCGAAACCGTCCTGTCTGTATCAACTCCCTCACCAACGCCCTATTATCAAAAAGGAGGAGGAGTCTTACCCACCGATGGCACCATCCGACGAAGCAATAGCTGGGAGCTCCATGTACTTTAAGCAGTCACCCCCTTCGACGCCCCCCACGCCGCTTCACTCTGGCCCACCCAGCAGCTCTTTCTTGTGGGATGAACACAATCTTCCCCCTGTGCCCCAGCCCTGCCTGATTGAAGGCCCACTGAAGAGCCCTCGCTTCTCTCATTTCTACGAGCAGCCGGCACCACCCTCCACCAGCAGCTACGACAGTGCCATCGGCCTTCCGCTGCGCACTGAACGATCTCCTTCCTCATCCTCTTCGTCTTCACATTTGCCACCCAGCCTGGACACGCACACACACTCACATGTGCACTCCCATACGCACTCACACATGTACCCCCTGAACATGGGTAAGCCGGGAGGCTTGGCGTTCCGCTCTCTGGGCATGGGCCCGTGCCCGCCACTTCTGGGAGAGGGTTTGCCATCGCCGCCCTGTCGCACCAGCTCGGGAGAGGGTACCTGTGCGGTGTGTGGAGACAATGCGGCCTGTCAGCACTACGGTGTGCGCACCTGTGAGGGCTGCAAGGGCTTCTTTAAGGTAAGAGTTCAGCATCCCAGCAGCACTTTAGCTTTTTAATAACTCTCAATCAGATCTCGAAAACAGACGCACCCACGTTCCATCACTGTCACTGCTGTTTACATGAGTGTGCTATTGCAAATACATAATAATCCTTATTGACACACATTTCCACTGAACGAATCAAACAAGAAGTTCTGTTTAATGTAAATATTAGGATCATAGGCAAGATTTTACTTTAATATCTTAACCTATAAGATTCCACTGCACACTGACACGTGTGTACTTGGGCCTTTAAAGTAGTAGTTCACGAAAGAGAATATTCTCATCATTTACTCACCTTCATGTTGTCCCAAACCTGTACGACTTTCTACTGTGGAACACGAAAGATGATATTTGGAAAAATGTTTTCATGTTGTCCACACAATAACGATTAGTGGTTCTCCGATATTTCTGCTGCAATTATGACAAAGCTGCCTGTTTTTAATCTGGTTTTATTAACAGCAATTTAAATTATTGATAAATTACTTTAACCAAGATGATTATTTTTCAACTCAATGTTCGGTTTACATCCATATTTCATCTGATTTTAGACTTATTAGATTATTTTAATATGTAAATAATAATTTATTAAATTTAAATACTTTTAGGTTATCCTGCAACCTTTCTGGATTTTTATTGAAGTCCCCAATCAGCCTCTGAACCACTGTTTTAGTCCACATTGACTTTTACTGTATGTTGAACTTCCTCTTTAAGACACAGCACACTAAACTATTGAAAGAACTAAACAACTGAGGTTAACTAAAGCCGACTGGGAGTGCTTACCCGCATTTGGATTTCCCTTAATGCTTTAGATTTATTCATGCTATTGCATATGATTGTAGTATTGTAGCAGCTGACAAGGGAGTTTGCAGTTTGTGTTGATTGATATGTGTTCTTCAGTGTGTGCTTAATTTGAATAGCATGTCTCATTGTGTATCTGAGTGTCTGTCATTAAATAGAGTGTAAGAGGATTGTACTTGCGCTTTATTGTATAGTGTGTTGGTCAGTGTTATTTTTTGTGTGTGTAGCAGTGTGGCCTGGGTAGTGTTTGTTAATTGTGTATTCATTAGTGGTCATTAGTTTTGTTCTTGGTTTGAAAGGAGCTCTTGGCTGAAGAGCCTCACGCTGCTCTACACCGATCGCACCTCATTCTCTGAGTGTGAGGCTCAGGGTTAACCAACCATTGTAACGCACTCCGCGGGCGTTTGAACCAAGGTTAAAACCCACCACGTGAATAGCAATTCTTTAGTGAGCTGTGTGTGTTTTTGTTGTTCAATTGAAGAAGGGGATTGGATTCAGTCTATATGACCATTTGAGGCGGTACAGAAAATAATTTGTGCACAAGAACTGAAAAAAAATTTTAGTTTCAGTTTCAGAGGTGCGATTGTGACAGGTTTGCTCAGCCTTTTCATGAAAGCATTGGCTTGTGTGTACTGAGTGTGAATGTGTGTGTGCATCTTTGAGTGCTCTCACAAATCGTCTGAGCGGCGGTTGCCACGGCGTCTGTGAGGGTCGTTTCCCTCGGTGACCAGTGAGAGGTGTGACAGCGGCGCGCACTTAAAATACAGCAGCTTGGAGCTTTAGCCAGAAACATACACACACACACACACACACACAGACTGAAGAGTAAAGATTTAATTTAACACTTACAATGAATTTAACATATATATGGCAGTTATTTTGCATTTTGGAATAAATGTACATTTTAATTTGCTCAGAAACTGCGAGAAGACTTAAAATAGTCTGTGATGAAAGACTGACAATGAAAGTGAAGGAGCGAGAGTGGCAGAGCTGAAATAATTGGAAATGGCCTGTGGTCTGGTGCAGAAATAAATTATGCCTCTTTTCAATTAGTTTCACAATTAGTTTTTATTTAGTAATTAATAAAAGCAGGGGTTGGTAAGCCTGAGGCTTTGTAGCCATTACTGCAACGCTGGCACACATGCACACACACACAAATGACATCCACAAACAATGACATATGCACACTGGCAAGTCTTAGACCATCAGCGTGCTTATTTTTATGCATACACACACTCGTACTCACCCCAACTCACAAAACACACTCGCCATTTAATTATCTCAGGCAACTCATTAACTCACAATATAAATATTAGCAGGTGAATTTTAATGCAAGATGGTGTATTGTGTGGCAGTGTATATCCTTTGTCAGACCGCGAACTCGCTTTTTAAATATCTTATAAATGTTTTTATACAATAAGCCTATTATATTATATTTAGTACATTCGTTTTTGAAATACATTTTTAATGAAGTGTGCATGCATTTATCCACCAAAATTATTCAGATTTTCCCTCCAGCTTTAGTTTTATGTTCATTAACAGGCACTAAATCATTTCACTTATGGTTCTGTTTTACATCTGAATACAAACCGTTGTGCTGTTTCACAATGAAAAATAGTAAGTGACTGACCAATTTCAGCACACAAAAATCTATTCTTTCTGTCTTGCTCATTCGCTCACACGGCTTATTTTCACACCATTTATTTGGTTTGTAATTTGCTCTGTGACTCATAACATGCTCAGAGTGAGAATATTTCCCTAATGGAGGGTCAAGACAGGCTTCCTCATTCACAAAACCTCCACATTCAACCCACTCCTCTGAAATAAAAGTTTAACAGCTCTTAACTGAATTCGAACTCATCTCCAGCCCTTTTCTTTAGCTTACATTGATTAAATCAGTTGCAACAAAGATAAATGTGCTTTTGTGCCAGCATTATGGCATTTAGAGTGTTGAATAATAAACACACTAAAATGGGCTTCATTCACAGACATAGTCGTCTTATAATAGTCTAAGTGCGCAATACACGTAGACACACACACACTTAACCAATTAACGGTGACCCAGTTCCACCTCTCCTATTGAACAGCCGTACACACACGTCTAATTACACACCCAGAGGAGAGGGAGAGATAAGATAGTCTGATCATCTCTGATTAGGGGAGGAGAGGACGAGGAGAGGGGGATAGAGGTTCCCTAAGGGGTTTTAATGTGTGACAGGGCCATTAGCACATGTTACATGTCATGAATCCACAACTGCTTGTCTTTACCGACCCTACGGACCCTGCTGTGCACTGGACCGCAACTCTGTGTGTGTGCGTTTGTATGTTTATGTGCTTGCTTGCATGAGAGAATTGTGGTAGTTAGACTATAATAGTAGATTGTAGTTTTTGTCATAGACTCTTAAAGGTTCTTTATTGGCCTCAATAATTCAGTGAAGAACCTTTCAAATCCATGGAATCTTGTAAATGCACAAACAGTTATTTATAGTGAAAAAGGGTCCTTTTGATTATTAAAATGGTTCTTCTACAGCACCGCTGTAAAAAAACTTTCAGAACCTTTATTTTATTAAGAGCGCAGTGTTTTATTTTCAGGGTTTTGTCATTTGTTCGTGGGCAGAAATTGACAAATTCATAAAAGTTACAATATCACCCAAGATGTCCTTTTTTTGTTTAAGTAAAAGTCAGGAAACGGTTGTGGCCATGACAGTTTTGTACTGTGACATGGTTTAGACGAGCATAAATAAATACAAATACACATGCATCTACATGCACAGAAACCGTTTTAGTTACTTAATGGCCATCATATGTACAGCTGTTTATCTTATTTTATGAACATCAAGAGATGTCTATTCATCTAGCGAGGTCCTGCAGCAATAAAACCTGTTTTGTGAACTGTAATGACTGTGGCCAAACAGACAGAATCACAGTCACAGTCTGAACCGGCTATAAAGTATAAAACGGAGTTGCACTCAGATAACTTGTGCATGTGGTGCAGGGGGAAACGGCGAGGTGGTGTATGTTTTCTCTGACTATGCCCAGGGTGCTTTCGAGATGATGGGCTCCACAGGTTGTATTTTAATCAAGTCATACTGAATCAGTGTGAATGTAGCTGTAACTGAGTAGACTCCGCTAGCTAACAAGTACATTTTGTGCCCACTGGGAGATTAGTCCACTCTACCGCGGCCGCTGTGGTAGTTTTATGTTCAATTTAAGTGAAATATGAGAAACCGTGCAAATCACACGGATAACACGTGTGGGTGGGTGTTTTACCCTTACCTTATGGTAAAATTCCAGCTCCCTGGGAAACGCAGGCAGTTTGATTGATTTTCATTTACACCTGTTGGAAACAGTATTGTGTATTATGATTTTTTTTCTTTTTATTGAAAGGGTTTTAATGCAAATCAAAAGTGAAAGTTAGATAAACTTAAAAAAAAAAAGTTTTTTTATGATAGCATTAGCTGCTAGCAACTTGACATACAAAGGCATGGTTCAACTTTCAAAATATGTATGAAAGATAATGATAAAGTAACTACACACCTAACTATCATGTTTGTATTTTTTTTTTATTCATTTTAACAACTGGCAGCTTTCCTAATTGAATAACTGCACAATGAAGCAACATTGCTGGAGAACTATTAAATTGACCGCAGTTGTAGCTTGTTAAAGGATTGTTTTTGTTTGTTTTGGATATTAGGCTAGCTTAATCACGGAACTTACCGGTCTCACGCAAGTGCGTAGTCTTTTGACTTACCGTTAGCACGTGCATTTGATGTCTGAACCTTAGCGTAGTCTTTTCCCTCTTTTCTACGTTTTTTAACGGCGCGAGTATTCGCAGATCGTTTTTATTTCATTTTAATAAGGTCAGCAATAATCGCGCATATCCAGCCGAGGAGAAAACAACTCCGGGGGGGTTTATTGCAGAGGCACGATCCGCCAAAACCCTGAGGTGCCGTGAGGTGACCCGCGAGTTTCACAAACAATTTTATCACGCAGCGCGGGATGTCTCGCGGGAGCGGCCTCAGCACGCTTTGCACTGATCTTCCTTGTCAGTAGCTTGCGCTAATAAAATTGTCCCTCCTGCAGGCAAGGCATGTTGGGAAATTAATTTTATCTAATTATCCTGATGGAGCCGGAGCTTTTTCACATTGTAATTAAAATCTGACCTGCAAGCTTTCTTTTTAATTCTTAGCCAAAAACGGGATCAAATTAAATAAATAATATGTTTAGACCTGTTAGCTTATTGTTTTTCTTCTCTCTCTCCCTTTTCTCTTTTTATTGTTGGTGGCTGCAGAGGACGGTGCAGAAGAATGCGAAGTACGTGTGTTTGGCCAGTAAAAACTGCCCTGTGGACAAAAGGAGAAGAAATCGCTGCCAGTACTGCCGCTTCCAGAAGTGTCTCAGTGTAGGCATGGTGAAAGAAGGTATCAAACACACACACATACACACCTATAATATGTCTGGCTAGGCCACTCAAACCAATTATCACACAATAGGCCCTGGTGCATATGACCTCGGCCGGACCTCTGGTTAGAGACTGATGCAAAGGAGATAGACACTCTTTATCTTAATGACTTAAAACCCACAGATGCACACGCTACTTTCAAGAAGCGCTATGGATTGATTCAGATTTGGTGCGTAGCTGGTTTGGTTGGTTAGTATGAATGCATGAATTAAACTATAATGGAGTTGTTTACCGGCAGTACTTTGCCTCTGTAATCACAGCCTATCAGCAGCTTCAGAACCGGTAATAGCACAACACACAGGGCAGTCACAGGCACGTGTGTTCATGGGGACATTTAATTCTCGTAGAATTTAAGCATGAATACCATGTGATTTAAAAAGATCACACCTCTGATCATCTTATCCATCTCATCCGGAGATTGGGACAGATATATATTGTTCTTATTATATCACCTTCACTCACCCCTTCCTTCTGAGACCTGCAATCATGCAGATTTCAGCTGCCCCCTACTGGCCAGTCCAGCATTGTTGAGTGACATACAGTACAGGGAAAGAAACTACTAAACAAACATGCAAAATGATTGGTATAATGAACATAAAGGATAATTTATCAACGCGTCATTGCTCACAGGTGTTCAAATACACTGTCACTGTTTTGCACATGGTCTGAATTATATTAATCCATGATAATATTTAGATGTTATAACTGCTTGTGGAGAACTTGAGCATTGTCTAAAATGTTTGTGTGTTTGACACAGTGGTGCGCACAGACAACCTGAAGGGGAGGAGAGGTCGCTTGCCATCTAAACCAAAGAGTCCCCTGCAGCCAGAGCCCTCACCCCCATCACCTCCCCTCAGCCTGCTGAACGCTGTAGTGAGGGCCTATTCCCAGTCTACACCACGAGAACTAGACTACAGTCAGGTATCTAAGTGGAGAGATCCTTTATGGATTTTGGTGTATTTATTCATTATTTGACAATTTATTACATAAATTATTAAATTATGAACCAAAAGGATCATTTTATGCCAAAAAAACTGTATAACCATTCACATTTATTTCATTTTGTTTTATTGATTTGTGTGGCATACTCATGTCTCTCGCTTCCTGCAGTTTAGTGTGGTGGAGCCAGTGGGTCTATCTGAGTCTCAGCAGATCCAGATGTTCTACAGAGTGCTAACCGGCTCCATGGAGGTGACACGCTGCTGGGCGGAACGGCTGCCTGGATTCTCTGAGCTTCACCATGATGACCAGAACCTGCTCATTGACTCTGCCTTCCTTGAGCTTTTCGTGCTTCGCCTCGCCAACAGGTACGTGCAACCACACACAGATCTCACATTAAAGATTTTAGGGCACTGAAAACATTGAAAAGTACACCATCTTCAGTGTACACTAAAACCTCCACAATAGAGCTTGGCACTATAGCACAAATACAATTAATAAAAATATATGCTGTATACAGTATATTATGCATTTATCTAATATTGCTTATAAGACTGTGTTTTACAGTCAGTGACTTTAGCCACATAAATGTAGAATGTATAATATTATCAATGCAGTATATTTGTTCCAGAGATTCATTTTATTTATTATTAATTCGTATTTTTTTAAATCAGAAGCACAATCACTGTAGCCAAGAGCCAAGATTTTAAAATGTTTAATGTAAGATGTAAAATGCAACAGAAATCTAGTTAAAAATGTCTTCACTATTTTTTGCTGAATGAACACAAGGAAGATTGATATTCAATGCCATTCTACTTTTATTAGAAATTTTATTAGACATTTAATATTTCAACATTTTAATATATAAAACTGCCACATGGAGATTTCTTTGAACATTTCTAATGAATCACTGAATCATGTTTATGAATCAATTTGTTGAAACAAACTGTTTTAAGTGATTCACAAGAATTCATCGAACTCCACTAATCTCTTTTTGCTCTTTTTTGAGACACCAAACAGTGCATCACAATCATCACAGTATTCACAATGTTGCTTAATAAAATATTTCCAGTAATATATCATTAATATTTGCCCCCCCCCCAATCAAATACTTTTTCTGAAATACATTACAGTGAAAAGACCCTGTAATAATATTCTAATTGTACATTTTCTGCTGTCATCTGAATGACTACAGCTGTGGGAGGAAACGATAGTTATAGCAATTACACTCTGACTTTACACTTATAATATCTCATTGCAACTGTCGAATTTTTCTATGACTTGCTATTAGTGATGTCTCATACGTCTCTTAGGATTTTCTTCTGGTTTAAAAATTAGCATGAGGTGTAAAGTATCATTATGACTGTGAAAGAAGTCATTCACAGACAGAGTCATGATTTATATTGTGTAATATGCTGCAGTCGCTGGTTAGTTACTTGTGACTTTCTATACAACAACGAGTATGTGTGTTCTTGCTCTTTATTCAGCACTTTAAGGTTACTATGGACACTGTGTGGAAGATCCTGTGGAATTCACTTATTTAAGTTTATTGGTTAACAGCCCGGCTTAACCACCTCCTCCTCCCAAGACATTATGTGTGGCAGAAACAGCTCTGTTTGGATGATGGCTTACATTTTATCTTCCCCATATTATGTTGCATCTCTGTTTTACTCGCAAGGCCGGAACAGTTTGCGTCCAGACTAGAAGTAACCTGTTGTTTCTTGACTTTAAGTAGAAGCGTGCGTGTGTGGATGTGTCTCTGTGACTCAGTGACATTCTGATGTTGCTTTAACAGGAAGTGGATTTTTGTCTCAGCTCAGCTGCTCCCTGTTTAACTAGCTCTGGTGCTCTTTCTGTGTTTCTCTCTCCCTCTCTGATGGTGTAGGAGCAGGTGCGGGGAGGGAGGGCAGTGGGTGGTGGCGTCACAGCCTCAGTAGGGAGCTGCAGACTTGGGTTCTGACTCATTTAAGTGGGGGGATTCATCCGGGCTTACGTCACGGACACTCAAACACTCACAAGATACGCGTTCAGAATGTGTGGAGACTTCACAATAAGGGCCAACTTGCACATTTTCCGCTCGCAAACATTCGCAGTTCTCACATGTTTTGAGAATAGACTCTACTCCACCAAAACACAACAGAGAATGGTATCTGATGTGGCTCGCACTTGCATATATTCTTACCCCATGCGGCCACGCTGAGGTTAATGAATGAACGGACGCAAAGAAAGCGACTCACTCTGACGCAGATTTAACGTTTCTCTACTCATGGGTGCTCTTGTTAATTTTGTGCTGTTTTCCTCCTTCCCTATACCAGCGGTAGATAATAGACTGATTGCAAACGGCATTTTTAACCCTTCATTAAAGGGCCTACCAGGTGGCTGTTAGTGAAGGATATATGCATGATTCATTTTAAAACATGAAATAAAACCTTCAAAAATTCATTTTTCCCATATTCCCTAGAACCAGACTCGGCTCCAATGCTGTGTAAAGGGAAAGCATCTTACAAGATCTTACAAGACATTTGTCAATGAGCTCAGCATCTGTTGATGCATGGTCTTGTTAGTCTCAGTGGTGTAGTGCAGGGTGTGCACAGGTGTATACGGCGAATAACCACTTCTTTATCGGTCAGCTTTGCGTACCCACTTCTAAATGCCCTCTGATGCGCATTCCGTAGTGTCCTGCATTAGCCAAATCATGACAGGCAAACACAAGAGTAGCTAATCAAATCGCATGTGATGTGAATAAATGCAAATATTGCATAAACGCCCAAGTGAAGACCGAGATGAGGTCTTTATTATATGATTGATGATTGACCCCGCTTTGTTCCGAGGGTGACATAGATACTGCCTCTTTAACTACAACTTCGAATGAAGACGTCAGACAAAGTGAGCACTCTTTCATAACAGATCAAGTGTTTGAAATGTGCCAGACACTAAGCGGCACTTTAAGTGTTTAGAGTCAGAACGTCAGTATTAGAGTAATTAGAAATGATACTATAAAATCAGACTACCCAAGAGGGGCATCATGAATTACCTCTCATCTCGTCTGCGTGAGAATATGTCACGGGAGGCGCGCAAGTGGTAAAATAAAAATAGCTTAGTACATTATAAAATGAAAAGAAGCAAATGTTTTTTAATCTTGTAAAATGTGAATCATTTATTGCAAAATTTTCCCATTATTAATATTAATTTCATAATGACCCTTACTCCATAAAGTAGCAGAAGTGAAATGTGCAAATATGATTTGGTTGAATTAAATGCGAGACTAATGTTTATAACAGGCTTTCATCCTTTCATTGCTCACCCTCAAATTGTCAAAACTGATATTCCTGTCAATAAATAAATGAACAATAAATACATTAATTTAGCATGCACTTTATTAGTTGTTAGGATAAACATAATGTTAGCATCTTCATGTCAAGTGTTCCAGACGCCCACATGCAAGTGCACTGCTCCTTTCATAGTACTCACTTCAAGTGCTCTCCTGTAGTGAATAGGGCTAAATGATGCACACTTTCCAATATAACATCACCAGTCTGTGGATTCTGTATATATGCATGCATATGTATTGGCGTAAAACCATTAGACCGCATTAATTAAGCACACATTTTGATTATTTACCCCTCCGGGCTTCAAAAACAGCTCAGAAGATGACTCTCGAATATTCCTCCTCGCTGTTTTCCCTTCATCCTCTTTCCATTACTCCTCGTCTATACGAGTGTGTGTTTTCGTGCAGACTAATGAAGAACAGTTCACGCAGCAGAAGCCAGCACTCTACGGGAAAAACGAGAGGAAGTTTTTCTTCCTAAATTGCAGGGTTGAGAGCAAAGGGCTGAAGACAAACCAAAAGAGAGAGAGGACGAGTGGATTGAGAAGATGGACGAGTGCAGAGCAAGTGTTTGGGTGTTTCGCTGCAATTACACACAAGCGATTTCCGCGAGAATACGTGAAGATACAACTTTACTGCTTTGACCCAGAAGCCTCCAACCCTGAAAGGGCAGAGCTGAGAAAGAGAGAGAGAGAGAGAGAGAAAGAGAGAGAAAGAAAGAAAGAAAGAGTATAATCTCAGGAATGTTTTAAAAGCTTTAATTGGGAAAGCTTGGCATAATTAGGTCCATTCCTATCTTTGATGTGCTCTTCCCTGTACTGGCTTTCATTTGTCGCTATGGTAATTGTTTCCGTGCAGTATGCCTTAAACACAGATTCGACAGCCAATCCAAAGGCAGATCATCATCACATGAATCAGAGAGAGGTGATAATCAGCATGTGTGTGTGTCACAGGAGCAACTGTGTGTGCTTTCTGATAGCATGTGTGGCTATGTACAGAATTAGAGGCTTGCTAAATCGAAACAGGTACCTGTTCTGAAGGGAACGAGAAGAACGGCGATTAATTAAAAGATGAAAGGCTGCGACTGTACTCGTGGCTTCAAACGGCACCTTGAAGCAGTATAAATAACAACAGTTCTTCATCTAAACCTCTTCTCCCTCTCTTTTGCTCAGGTCTTTGCTGGCGGACGAGAAGTTTGTGTTTTGCACAGGCCTGGTTCTTCACCGGCAGCAGTGCCTGCGTGGCTTCGGCGAGTGGCTGGACTCCATCAGAGACTTCAGCAATCGCCTCCTGAGTCTCAACCTTGACATGCCTGCGTTCTCCTGCTTGTGCGCCCTAGTGCTGCTCACAGGTAACACGCAACCTCTGAACAACAATTCCTTTCTATGCAATTCACACACTTGTCACTTCCTGTTGTCGTTCTTTTATTTGTGTATTTATACCCCTTTTGTCCCGCTGCTAGCAGTCGTCACAGTGATCACAGGTGTGAGGCAGGTGCTGACAGAGATTAGGTTTACCTGGACAGCAGAAATAATCCCCATTAATCACACACACACACTGCAAAGACACATAGATGGTGTGAGGTTTGTGTGCATCTCCTCTTTGAGTGCAGGTGGAGATAGTTGATTATTGGTTGACAAAGTAGGACAGTGTGTATGTGTGTGTGGTTGGGTCAGCAGGTGCTCCAGTCTTACCATGCATTATTAACACAGAGGCTAAACAGCAGGTCGACCTATATACAGACAAACACACTTTGCGCCACACACACAGAAACACGGGCACATTCTGGCAAGCGTTAGAAGAATAAAGACAGTTGGGTTTCTATCAAAGTATTTTGGAGTATTGCCTAAAATAATGCTGGGGGGTAATATAGGGATGCAAATCAAATTTCAAGAGTGTGCGTGAAAAATGTTTATGCTAAACTGGAGATGGATGTGCATAAATTATGATGGAAACAAGTTTATTGACTACATAGATGAATGAATATGAATATGAATATTCAACTGTCATGTGACTGCAGCAGAAAATATCACATGGATGGAAACACTGCTTTATTTGCTTTATTTTTTTTTAAGATTTTTGGCATGATATGATAATAATTATGTAATATTATGGTAGGACAGATCAGGATGAGGAACTCAGGAAACTCGTGGTGCAATGGCACCACGCATATTCAGATGTTTTGCATAAATTAAATTCAAAGCCATGGAACTTATGCTGCTTTTTTCGCAAAAATGTTTAAATATTCAGATTTTTGCATACATTTGATTCAGTGTGATAAAAAACACATGCTGCTGCTTTTATGTTTCTTTATTTGTAAAAAAAAAAAAAAAAGAGAAAATATTTTTTAAATAGAAACATGCTAATGTTGGGGAAAACACTTCAAAAATATCAAAGAAGGAATAATTTTAATCTTAAGCTAACTTTAAAGACAGCAAGTGTGAATAAAAACAGAGAGAGATATAGCTGTCAATCAGTCCCCAGTTGGCCCAATCTTTATGTCTCTTTTTTCAGCCACAATCTACAGTGTTGTGTGTAGAGATATGTGTGTGTGTGTGTGTGTGTGTGTGTGTTTGGTAGCCCCCACGGAGCAGCACTTATCTCTGTAGAGGAATTGAGCGCTACTCAGCAGAGCTCGGGTCCCTACCTCTCTTCTCTTCCTAGCTCGCTCTCTCTCTCTCCACTCCTCCACTCAGTCTATCGACCCTCTAAAAGTGTCTGTGGTGAAAGAGCGCTATCGATCATTCCCCAGGAGAGAGCGAGAGGCACAGGGAGAGCAAAAAAAAAAACTGTGAGAGTGAGAGAGGACGTAGGCTGAATGCAGTCACAATGGAGTTGCTCCAGACACATAGATTTGGAACATACACACACACAGATATATCCAAAGCAAACCAGCATCCCTTTACACTTCAATGGCTATTCTACCATACTGTGGACACTTAACACACACATAGAGTTGTTTCAAAGTGTGATACACAGACACACTAGACTGCTGATTGACGATGAGAATTGTAAGAATTTTTTTTTTTATTGAAATATGTTATTGTGGGCCAGATTTGCTATTCGCTTGCTCATGTGCAAACTTTGATTTGGCATTAAAGAACTACTGTCAGAATTTAGTAAAGGCAAAAAGTGGCACATTCATCCTGAATAAGCACGACTCACCTTATTGATATCACCTTATTTGATTTGTAGTAGTTTCCCTTTTGGTAAATCACCTGTAAATTTCTGTAAGGAGAGTACTGAAATGAATCCTGCAATGTGATTTACAAAGATTTGTACTTGTCAGTTCACTGGTATTTGCAGAATTATTAAACTCAGGCAGAAATTTGCACTACTCTTAGTAGATTGCACTGGTCATTATGGAAATGAGATGTTGCATCCCTGTTCTTTAAATAAATGACCCAAAGAATTGTCCCCTCCATTCAAAATGTATCAAAAACACTAAAATTCTTTCCTCTCATTTCAGAACAATGTCCTGGTCTGAAGGAGCCTAAAAAAGTGGAAGAACTGCAATCCAAACTAATCTGCTGCCTGCGAGATCACCTGAGCTCAGTCAGCGCAGGAGGCGTGGCTTCAACCTGCAAGGCCCCGCCCCCACTGGGAGGTGTGGTGGGCTTGAGGGCGGAGCTTCGAACTCAGCGTACGCAAGGCTTACAGAGGATCTTCTACCTGAAGCTTGAGGACCTGGTCCCACCCCCACCCCTCATCGATAGGTTTCTGGACACCTTGCCCTATTGATGACCACGCCCCCTTTTTTGCACACCACTGACACGCCCACAAGCTCACTCAGACACGCCCACAGCGGCTAAAAACTCACCCTGGGAGGGACAGAGCCAGTAGCTAACAGTGACACTGAACTCGATTTCCCATGAGTCCCCAAATCCTCACAGGAAACAAATGTGTCTGAGGAGAAACCAATCATATAAGCGCTTTTTATCTCTGCTCTGCGCCTGATAGTGTAGATACGAGGCGGGGTTTGAGCGTATCCGACGTAACGTGCCCTGGGAACGAGCGCCATGCCTATAGCTCAGCGCGCCACGTCAGGAGAAGTATTACCGTGCGAGAATGTGTGTATGTGCGTGCGTGTGTGTGAGTACGCACACTTAACGGCTTCTTTGCAGGCGGTCCAAAAGTTCCACCACAATCCACCTCAATGACAGCAGTTGTGTTCATCACAAACATACACTCACAAACACACAAGTGCACGCGAACTGTCCTTTCACACATACGCATGGATCCAAAACGCCAGCTTCAGATGCCAGATTATGACATATCAACTGTCGTTGGCAGAAACGAAGTGGATGTGTGTGTGAAAACATGTAGGAGTGTCTCTGAGGGAGGCTTTCGCCACACAGACCGAACGACAGAGTGCATTAATGTCCAGAATCACAGTTGATCACACCCCAGAAACCTGCAAACAAGTGCAATTTACTAAGTGCTATTGTAAACGAAGAGAGAGAGAGAGGAGAGAACGAGAGAGTGTGTGTGTTTGTTCCAGTCCTATTTCAAACTCTAAATTATTTTAATACTAAGACTCGCCTTGTAAGGTAACGGTTTCAATTGAGATGATTTAGCCCGGTCTGCGCACTAACTTTAAACGACGAAGTTCCACAGACTTGAAATGACTGTAGTTTTTACTATTATTATTATTATGAATAAAAACCAAGGGATTTTAGTGGTAGGGTAACAGACTAAAAAGAGTAGAATTGGGCTTTGAGCACTTAAAAATAAACAGGAGTTTAAGAGATGGCAGGTGAGACGCAGGTGCAGAGAGAGGATGGAAGGAATGAAACATTCCACGTTCATGCTCATTTTTGTATGTTTATACTGTCTACGCCATTTATTAATATGGAGGACATTGGTGCAAAAATGTCTTTTATATGTACAAAAAAAAAACAGATTATATGCATGGTTTTCTCCTTCTCGCCTCTGCTTGTATTTATTTTGCAAAGACTGCCGGCTCCACAAGGGCTTGAACACACTTACTGACTGGGCGTTCTCGCTTACTTTATCATACGGCAGCAGTTTGAACAGATGAGAAAGTACAAATTATATAAATATATATATATATATATATATACACAATACAAAACTAATATTTTGAAGTGTTTTTATCTGATAGCTTTTTCAAATCTTGTGGTACAAGTTGTGCATTGTTTTTGAAGAAGAAATATGAAAAAAGGAAAAAAAAAAACATGTTTTTCAATGTCTCTTTTGGTTTATTTAGTTTTTTTTTTTCTCTTTGGTTCACTGGAGGCTCTGTTCAGCACTTTGAAATCATAAAAAAACCCTTCTGATTATTTGAGTGAAAGTGTCGTTTTTCTGTTCACCTGTTCTGTGTAAAAGCATCAGAAGTGTTTTTCTCTTGAAGCTTGTGTTTGTTGTCACGACTCAGGATGAGGCCGAGGGACTCCCCCTTTGTGAAGTTCAAAAAGTGTCAACGTTCCAGGTGTCTTTACAGCCTAATACCATCTAGTACCCCAATATGTGCGTATCGGGGCAGTTCTGGTCAGAGTCCCCACTGCATTGAGCTTTAGGTATGGGATTGAGCAGATTCAGATCATTTTGGGGGATTCTGACCACATAAAGTCTGCGGTCCTCGTTAAGCCCCATCGATCCATGCTGTGACATTTCGGTGCAGATGCACACTAGCACACATGCACACTGACACGACTGCTCTGTCTCTGTCTTCCTCCATCACTCTTCTAATTTGTCTTGGATTGTCGAGAGCAAAGTTCACCATGCATGGGCATACATGAACGTACACACACACACACACACACACTTGTATATGTGGTTTCTCATATTGATACTATATATTTTTTACCATGACACTGTGCCTAATAGACCACTAGCATTTCTGTAATTTTAAAAACAGAGAAAGAGAGAGGGGGATTTTGCATGTGTGTATCAGGGTTATTTTAGTTAACTAAAACTGAAACCATTAAAAAAACCATTTAGTACTCTAAATAAATAAATAAACATAAACTGAAATCAAGTAAAATATAAAAAGCTTTTTATTTTAGCTGTTTGCTTTATAAAGTAAAATAACTGAAACTAAAACTGAAATAAGAATATAAAAAAACAAAAACTACTAAAAATGACAAAAACAAAATTATGTAACATATGAAAACTATAAACTATAAAAACTAATTCTAAGTCTTTAAAAAAAAAGATAGTTTGTCAATGATTCTGAGCAAAGGTGGCTGTGAAAATAAATCTGCATTGTTTATCCTTTTGATCATTCGTTCAAAAAATAACAAAATTCGAACCTATCATTGAAGTAAAACAATTGAAATGGGGAGAAAATCTTATTGTGAAATAATTTTTTTTCTCTAATACTTGTTGACCACAAATATTGGCACCCCTATAATTTTTCATGAGTAAAATATCTCTGAAGTATATTCCCATTCATATTCACAATTTTGAGCACTCCAGGGTGATTATGAACATGAATATATCCAGCCATGGTTTCTTATTTCACAGAAATGTATATAGGAGGGAAAACAAAGCCCAAATTCCCTTAATCATCAACACAATGAGAAAAACCAAAGAATATATTTATATATGCTGCAAAAGATAATTGAGCTTCACAAATTAGTGAAGTGGCTTTAAGAAAAGAGCTAGAGCAGTGAAAATTTCAGGGAAATATTTAAGAATTTCCAATCAACATACGATGTTATAGGAAGCTGCCTGGAAGAAGATGTGTGTCTCTATCATCCTAATACACGGACAGGAGTAGAGTTTGAGTGGCTAAAGACTCTTCAAGGACCACAGCTGGAGAATTGCAGAAAATAGTTAAGTCTCAGAGTCAGAAAACATAAAAAAAATAGCCTCTACATCAGCGCATGTTGTTTGGGAGGGTTTAAGAAGGATTATCCACACTCATCCAAAAACAATCTCCAGCATGTTCAGTTGACGAACAGGACTAGAAACACAAATGGGACTGGCTTCTATGATCAGAAGAAACTAAAAAATTATTTTTTTAGCAGCAATCACTCAAGATGGGTTTGGTGAACACAGGAATAAAAAGTACTCAATGTGTACAATGAAGTATACTGCTGTGTTTTTGATGTTGTAGGTCTATATTTCTGCTGGAGGTCCTGGAAATCTTGTTTAGACATATGGCATCATGGATTCTATCAAATACCAACAGATAACAAATCTACTCTGTTAGAAATCTTATAATGGGTCATGTTTGGGTCTTCCATTGGGACAATAATCTAAACACAAACATCAAAATAAACACAAGAATTAGTCACTGAACACAAAATGAAGCTTTTGCCATGTCTGTCCCAGTCCTCTGACCTGAACCCTGAGTGAGGTGAACTAAAGAGAACCAACATGGAGCTGGTATTCTGAAGGTTTCTGGAGAGATTCAGGATGAAGGAATGGTCTCTTTCTCTAATCAGTTGTTCTCCAAACTCTTCAGGTATCACAGGAGAAAACTCAGAGCTGTGATCTTGGGGAAATGACGTTGTAATAATTGGGTGCTAATAATTGTGGCCAACTTGTATTGGAGAAAAACATTTTTTTCATCATGAGTTTTTCTCCCCATTTTCAATTGTTCTACTTCAATGATAGGTTAGAATCACCTTTGTGAATTTTTTGAACGAAAGATCAAAAGGATAAACAATGCAGATTTATTTTCACAGCCACCTTTGCTCACATTTACCAAGGGTGCCAATATTAGTTGAGGGCACTGTTTATATGGGTATGACATTTCAATGTGTCCTATGGTGTGACAGAAAAAATTGAAAATTATAATAAAATAAAATAAATGAATTACATTGAAGATAAACCTCTTATTTATCTATACACAATAAATATACACATTATACACATATTATGTAAAAAACAAAAAATAATCATGATGTGATCAATCATGATAAAGAGGCGTTATTGAGAATCATTGAGAAACTTTAGTATATGTTTTTATTATATTAAACTTTCAGAGGATGTTATAAACACTCTCACGGTGGCACACACACTTAGACAGGTGGATGGTAGGTTGGTGAAGCTGTCAGTCTGGGGGAGGGCAGATCGATTCAGAGTGACAGGTAGCCAACCCCCCTGGAGTCTTCATTAAAACCCTGTATTAGAGCAGCAGGGGAGGGGCACACACACATACACACACACAACACACACCTCATTTCCCTGTAAGTATGGTGTGGTGTGTTTGTGTGGCTCATGATATATTGATTGGCTGTTAGCGAGTGTGTTGAGGAGATCAGCAGGACTGGACTCACAGCGTGGACTGGAAACAAAGCTTTAGCGGAGAGCGAGAAGATTTTTTCACACACACATGCAAATCATGTCTGATGCCGAAGTGCACATTTGCATTGGCTATGATCTAGAATTATTCCAAAAATAGAAATTCAATAAAATTCAAATTAAATTAAATACAAAATGACCTTACAAACCTTTTAATAAACTTTTATTTTATATATTTAAACAAATACAATTAGAGCAAGATGACAAATATAATCAAACACTTGAGCCCTAAAACAAATCTTAGTGTATATCTGTAATCCAGTTTAAAACCAAGAATAAGTTTGCATTAAATTGATTGTTGTTCTATGTGAAAGAGTTCCTGGGATAGAAATTGGTAGATTTTTGGTTGCTCAAACAATAAAGAAATAAAGTTAAAAATAAAGAAGTTCAAACTCATTCAAATCAAAAGGCAATTCACATTTAATTTCAAATCTAAAGGCAATTCACAATTGTAATACAATATCACTATTCCTCATTAATTATAACAAGTGTTGGTTTCTAAAGAAAGCAAAACTCTAATCACATATGTATCCTGTTTGAGCTGAAACTTTCATTTTAACTCAGTTTGCATGGCTTGTTGAAAAGATGTGTAACCTAGTGGGTGAAAGATGATAAAGTGGTTGAAAGATGAAATAGACTTGAAAATGAAAGAACAACCTGAGCCATTATCTAAGTTAAGTAACTTTGGAATGAACCGTTTTGACTATGAGTTAGCAACCACCCAGAACACCAAAACAAACATATACTGTAGCAACATGCTAAAAACACCTGGCACACCACTCGTATTTTCTTCAGAAAAGGTAAGAATTTCGCATATTTTTTTAAATAGGACCTCTGTCTTATTTTAGTTTTAGTCTCATATTGTTTTGGTATGAAGCACGGGTGTAGGCTGCACTGGCCTGTTTGATCTGTGAAGGGGGTATTCCAGATTCTTATCTCATTGAATAATGTGGTCTGGCCTTTTGGGTTTTACCTTTGGGTGATGGGGTTAAAGTGAAGATGATGATATAATGAAGACTGGTCCCTTCACAAACACGTGGTATTACCCCACTACAGTGGGACTCCCCCTCGGTCAGGATGGATGAGGGCGGTATGGGAGGGACAGTCTGGAGAGATGGAGAACTCTGCTTCATGTCAGAAGTTGAGACTGATTGGATGAACGTACTGCAGCTTGCAAGGTTCTTTGGGTTCATATTCTCCCCTCGAAAGCCTTTTTTAGATTCTACCACAAACACTTTCAGTTTTTCCATCCTCCCACTCTTTCTTTCTGTCTTTATGTATCTCACGCTCTTTTTTATTTCTCTTTCTCAATCAGTGTTTTGTTGATGTTTAAGATCATAAATTTGTGTCTGTAAGATTTTTTTGGTGGCATTTTATTGAAAAAATCTCTCATGCTGATCAAGGCTGCATTTATTTGATAAAGTAAAACAGTAATAATATTGTGGAATATGATCACAATTCTAAATAACTCTTTTCTATTGTTGTAATAAGCGTTCAAATCTATTTGCGGTAGCTTTAATCAGAGTTGTAATGCAGGGTCAGAAACACAGTAAACAGAGCAATGCAGACAAGACAGAGTTGTTGCTGAAATACCAGACAGAGATCGGAGCAGGCAGAAATCAAACACAAATGTAGGCAGGCAGAATAGTCAAGGCAGGCAGCAAACAATCGTAATAGAGTCAGCAGTCCAGGGTAATACACGGATAGGGGAAATCATTGTATAGAGAACACTTAGAAATGTCGCTGGGGCAAACAAGATTTCGTGCCTAACTAGTCCGGAAGTGTGGCTTATAAGGGCGCTGTCAACGAGATACACCGGGGCCGGTAATTAGCGCTAGGTACAGGGTTGTGGGATTTTCGGGTAAGTACTCAGGTGAGGGTTCCTTCTGGTGGCGATCGGAGAGAGCCACAGAGGCGCCGTTTTGTGACAGAGCCCCCTCCCTGCGGGCGGCTCCTGAAGCGAGGGCCGCTCTAATGCAGAGGCCGTCCAAGAGATCTGGAAGCTGATTTCTCAGGATGGTTTCGATGGAAATCAGAAGTGAGTGTGGGATCCAGGATGTCCTGGGAATTAACCCAAGACCATTCCTCTGGACCGTAGCCTTCCCAGTCAATGAGGTATTGCAATACCCGGCCTCTGCGTCTGGAGTCTAGGATTTCATGGACTCGGCAGGCCTCCTCGCCATTGATTATCAATGGAGGGGTATTGCTCTCTGCGGCCTCGTCCTGGTCCCTCTCTCCTCTCAGTCCTCCAGCGGGTTTTTTTGGGAATTAACCCAAGACCATTCCTCTGGATTGTAGCCTTCCCAATCAATGAGGTATTGCAATACCCGGCCTCTGCGTCTGGAGTCGAGGATTTCATGGACTCGGTAGGCCTCCTCGACATTGATTATCAATGGAGGGGTATTGCTCTCTGCGGCCTCGTCCTGGTCCCTCTCTCCTCTCAGTCCTCCAGCGGGTTTGAGCAGTGACACAAAGTAGGAGAAATACGGTAAATAGCTGGCAGTTCAAGACGATAGGAAACAGGAGTAATTTGTTTTAATATTTTAAATAGACCCACATACCTAGGGCTGAGTTTTTTGCAGGGCAGGCGAAGACGTAAATCTCGGGAGGACAACTAGACCCATTGCCCAGGCTCGTAGTTGGGACCCCGATGACGGAGGCGATCAGCTTGTTCACTTACTCTGCGTACTGCCCTTTTGAGGTGAGTGTGGGCGGTATCCCATGTCTACTCACTGCGCCTTAGCCAGTCGTTAATAGCTGGTAGGTTAGAGGGTTCCCCTGACCACAGAAAGATTAGTGGCTGGTATCCGAGGATGCATTGGAATGGGTTCATGCTGGTAGAAGTTTTTCGTAGGGAGTTTTGTGCAGTAAGCGTGCCAAACTCGGGATGTGAATTGGGGTCCACTGGTCGATATGTAATATCGAAGTTAAAGCATGTGAAGAAGAGAGACCATCTTGCTTGTCTAGAGTTGATCCATTTAGCTGAATGGATGTATTCAAGGTTGCGCTGGTCAATTACCACTGTGAACGGCTCTTTGGCTCCCTCTAACCAATGGCGGCCTTCATGGCAAGTAGATCCTAATCCCTAACATCATAGCTGCGCTCAGCAGGGTTGAGTTTACGAGAAAAGCAGGCACAGGGAAATAATTTGGCCAGTTTGCTTGTAGAGAGAGTACTGCCCCAACTCCGCTGTTAGAAGCATGGACGTAATTTCATTTAACAGTAGGGGGGACAATAAACATAAAATTTATCAAGAGCAATTTTTTGTAGGGGACACAAATAATACAGTCAAATTGTACTTATAAAGATATGTGAAAACAGTGGAAAACTTTTTCTCTGGTTTAATGAAAAGGCAGATTTCTACCAGACTACCAGAACTTCCGGGATACTTGGGATGTCTGCCGTTAATGTTAACATTATGCAAAGATGCCACAAATAAAATAATGCATGGTAAACGGCTTTGGCGTGTTAGTTGCAGTGCACTATGCAACAAGCTTTTATATGTAATAGATAAGTAATGTTTTAATCGCTAACATAGCAGATTCAAGGAATAAATGACATCTGTAATCAGAATTTTTGCCACAACTAATTTATTAACGAATTACCATCAACTACATTAAAGAGAATCACTTTATTTAAGGTAAATAAATTCCCCTACTTACTGGAGTTCAACAACTACTAATGAACAGAGCAGAAGCCAACCTGTCAACCTGACTTTTATGTGTGTAGCGTAGATGAGATGAACTGGTATAGTAGACAGTGGGCCAAACCACTGTGAGGATGGGGAGGGGGAGCTCGACTATTTTGAAATGCATCTTTTGCGTTTGTATTTCTACTTACACAATTATTTTTTAGGTATACATACATGTATTTTTCACAACAGACAGTGCAATTTTTTTTATGATTTTAGGGGGGGGACAACCCCGGGATTTACGCCCACGGTTAGAAGCGTCAACCTCCACCACAAATTCTTTGTCTGGGTGGAGGTGGATGGATGCTGAGGTGAATCGTTTCTTAAGGCCTTGAATACTTTCAGGGGTCCACTTGAGAGTGGTAGGTCCCTTCTTCGTCATGGAAGTCAGTGGAGCAGCAGTCTGGCTAAAATTCCAAATTAAACTCTGATAGAAGTTGGCAAAGCCCAGGAAGCACTAAAGTTCCCTTACAGTCTGAGGTTGGGGCCTCTCTCTCCTCCCCGCCTCCGCAGAGGCTTCTCAGCTTTCCTACCTCACCCTACAACCCTACAACAACCCTACAACCCCTCTCTACACTATAATGTCCTTACTGAATCAATTTAATGCATCCTTGCTACAAAACAACAAAAAAAATTTAACAATAGTGTGTTTAAGAAAATTTATGTATAATATATACATAAATATCAATTTTTGTGTGTGTGTGTGTGTGTGTAAATTTGTAAGTTAAACATAATAGAATGTAAGAGATGTTAAAAGATTGTTATTATAAATGATAAATTACATAAAGAAAGTAGCTAAATTAAGATCCATAATTTTTCTTTGCAGATTTCATTTATTAACTGAATTTTGATAGTAATCAGTCAATTGGAGAGCAGAGGAGTGATTATCAGTCATGTAGATATGGTGGTTAGTACCTGTAAAAAAGGCTTATGAAACTTGTCTGCAGTGTGGTTTTTCACGCTGGTTGCCTGGTTGTGTGGGTGAATTCTTTGTAGGCTCTTTATGAACTAAAATGGTGGTTACATCTCTTTCTGTTTATGTATGTGTGTGTGGCTGCAAAATAAACCTAAAGATCCAGAGCTTTACGAAAAGCCTTTGGGAGATATATAAACAAAGATACCCAGAGAGACATGGGAGGGAGAGCACACAGTGGGCTTTGGTTGGATCTCAGTGCTCACATGTGGTTAATCCGTCGGTGTTCCCTAATGCCGGAAACACTGATCATTGGGGTGCTGAGGGAAGAGCAGGTGTGTCTGAACCTTAATCACCATATATTTACATAGCCTTCATACACAGAATGCTTAAAACGTTTTAAAACATGTGATACAATTCTGTAATTATTATCTAATCACTTTCTCATAATTCCAAACCTCAGGACAAATTTGTTTTAGACTTTCTTTGGATAGGGCAATAGATATGTGCTGTTGTTTGTACACAACTCGCTGAACGTAATGATTTGTAGAAAGTTTTTTTTTTTAAAGAAGCTTAGAAACAGAAAGGGTAGTACATGAGAAAGACACTCTGTATCTCAGACACCAGACAAGAAATATCTAGGCCCATATATTTTTTAAATATATGTGCACATTGGACAATATAAAATGTTATTGTTATGAAATGTGAAAACAGAAAACAGTTTCTCTCTCTATAGAAGTATATACAGTATGTAATGTGTTACTCTGAAATTCCGAAAAGTCCAAATGTGCATATTAAATAGCTTACCTCTCCCAGAAACAATAAGGATTTTTCGTAACTAAACATTGTTTGTTTGCAAAGTGTTTTATCCCCTGGGGGATAAAGTTGCCTGGCACGTTCACTCTTTTAAATAATTTTTAGTTCCGCTCAGAGCCATAGACCGACGGACACATTTTGTGGATGCACAAAGCACAAAGCGAAACCACTGTTTACAAACACAAAGTTAGTGACAGCGACTAAAGTCACCGACAGCAGGGCTTCGCTGGTAACCGTTTTCTCGACAGGTAAGAAAAGACTGAACCTGAAAAAGGCAGTTTCGGTATATGTGGTTTTCAATCACAGAGCTGAATAAAGCTTCTTGAGGGAGTGTAGCAAGCTAGCTGAACTTCTACACATTTAATTTCCCTGGGGATTTTATTGTTTTGGCGTATTAAAAGTATAATGTTGAACATGAGAATGTGAACACACTGTCCTGATTTGTCAGGTAAAACTGAGAGTGTAATAGTAACAGTCTCATCACGCTATAGACATGTTGATTAAGATCTGACATAATGTTGACACGTGACACCTGCACTTTAGTATCTTTGGTTTTACCATGTTTTCTACAAATCTAACATAGGAATAGTAATGCTGTGATGTTGGACTATATTCTTCGAAGTATGATAGAGCACAGTGTTAATACCATAGTACAAAATGATGCATTCAGTACCAATATCAGCCTAAATCAAAAATACCATATTATTATCGTCTGTTACAATTGTATTAACACTATTTTACTAATAACCAGAGCATACCCATCCCCTCAACTTAATACTGTGATCACTCACTGTTAATTGCATCCACAATAATAGTTTTTGTTTAAATAATAATAAATATAAACACACACACACACACAGTATGTATATTATGTTATTTATACATTTAAACATTACATTATTACATTAGGGTTGGGCAATTTGGCATCGTACGATGTCTAATGTGAAACATCGCGATGGACGATGGCATCGTCATCGTAGGCAGTGGTTGCTGGGGGGGGGTTGTGTAGTTGTAACTAAAACACCAAGCCCTGCCCCACGACTGGCAAAAATGACAAAAACAGTGTTCGCGCGAGCAGGTGAGAGGAGATCGAGCGCAGGGATGATCCCGTGCGAGGGTTTGAAATGAGCTCACGGGTCCCGTTTCTTCGCTTGTACACCTGTTTTCCTCTCGCGGAAATGATTTACTGTGCTCGCCAGCATCAGTGGTGCACTCTCTTATTAATGGCATAGATTTGCCGCCAATCCCGACATAGATTAAGTGTGTTTTTCGCAAGCTGGTTGCTGTGGCGGGGCATAGGATCGCGATGCCAGCTCAGCATCGTGATGTCTATCGGCCATCGGCGATGGACGATGGCATCGTCTATCTCCCCAACCCTAATATACATGCATGTATGTACGGTGGCCGAGAGAGCTCAAAGCGCTGCAAACTTCAGAAAAAAACACATGCAAACAGAAAAAAATGACAATACATTAAGAAATCATCTTCATCAGTTTGACAGCACAAGTGCTGCAAACACAGAAACGCGCTGCAAACACAGAAACATGCTGCAAATAGCACGGACCACAACGGAAATGTTTCAGGGGCGACCTCAAAGAGTGACAAACCTATCTGAGAGTAACTCTAGCTAACATAGCATTAAAATTATGTTTCGTTGTTAAGTGTGTAATTCGTCAGATTAGACTAATAATAACCAAAAGACCGTATGATCAGGTTGTTCAAATAAACACAAAAAAACCTTTTAGTTCATTGACAACACTTCTGCTCTGACCAAAAGCCACGGAACAAACAATCAGGTCCCAGATGGGTTCGTCACTTTTTGAGGTCCCCCTGAAACATTTCCTTTGTGGTCGGTGCTGTTTGCAGCGCGTTTCTGTGCTTGCAGCGCCGCTCTGTGTTTGGTTGCATTGTGAGAATGTGCAGTTTGCATGTGCTTTTTTCTGTTTGCAGCGCGTTGAGCTCTTTCGGCCCCCGTATGTATGTGTATTTAATTGTACATAATAAATATAAACAGTACACATACATATATTACATACACAAAAAATATTTTATTTTGGATGCGATTAATAGCAATTAATCATTGCCCAGTACTATTTTTTATCTATGGTTTAATTTTCATATTGTCTTTTACTGTCTTTTAGAAAAATACTAAGTATGGATTTGTTAAGTCTTTGACCTTATAATAGAGGTCGTAAGAGACGGTCATGATGGCAGAAGAGGCTGGAAAGCTTCCACTTCGGCGCCTGGAGCCCCCCATTCAGAAATTCATTAAAGTGGCAATTCCCACTGACCTGGAGAGACTGCACCAGCACCAACACAACATAGAAAAGGTACAAACACACACACATGTACAGCAAAGCCCAGCGCATCACACCCAAAACTCAGCATATGGTCAACAGAGAGAGCCATGTGTGTGGTCACCATAGGGAGTCGAGTGCTGAATCTGAAATCTCTCCCGGTTAGCCTGCTTGAGGAACAAATAATAGGATAATAGGGTTTGGGTGATCTTGGATAGGCATGGAAACCTAGATAATTGTGAATTACCAGGCTGTAATCATGAGGAGATTTTACTAAATATACATAAACAGTTAAAGCTGTGAAATTAACTAAGCTTTGTTGTTGTAGTTTCAGAAGAGCTGTCAGTGGGACAAACTGCATCAAGAGCACATCAACTCCAGCCGCACTGTCCAGGTACAACAAACTTGTAATATAGCAATTTTTGCACTTTGAAGTTATGATCATTGACAATAATAACTGTTGATACATTTATTTAGCAAGGATGCATTCAATTGATCGAAAGTGACAGTAAAGTCATTAATAATGTTATTAAAAAATTGTTCAACTGAAGTTTTTTTAAAAGGAATTCTTATCCTTATGCAAATGACTGGAAAATCAATGTCTCAATGTGTGGGACAAATACAAACAGGATAGAGTAGAGAAATTTGGGTTTATATGTGTTGTTTCGGTTTAAAATAAAATCTCTCCATTTTATGGTTGGCTTTTGTTGGTTTTCTCAGGGTAGTGACCTGGTTTCAAAATATTCCCATGTGCCATAAAACACTGTGGAATTCTGCTCAGACAAAACATTCTTAGTGATGTAAGAGCCTGTTGCCATGGTTAAAACGCATAATAAATCAGATGGGCACAGGCAAAAATGGAAGTTATCCTTATCCTGTTATCCTTAATTCACCCTGTACAATGTTTTTTTCAATGGAACTTAAAAGGAGACATCAAGCAGGATCTGTCTGGTTGCCTTCCATACAATCACAGTGGTTTGAGTTTGAAATTAAAAATCATAGTCAACTTAAAAACCAGTTTGAAAGCTGTGATCACTACTCACTTTCATTGTAGGATAAAGAGCAGCTTGGTCATTCTGATACAATAGCTTTATATATATATAAAGTTTGCTGAAAATATATTAACCCTCTGGCCATCTGAGAGGTAGGTGAGTTTCTTATCGGAACATAGAGAAATGTAGCGTTACTTCACCTGCTCACCAATGGGTGCCGTCAGAATAAGAGTTCAAACATCTGATCAAAACATCACAATAGTCCACAAACTATCCAGACCACTCCAGTTCATAAATATCTTAATGATGAATTTGTTTATTACAAACCCACAGATTTTTATTATAAATACTGAAATCGATCAAATGGAGTGGTGTGGATTATTGTGATGTTTTACAGGTGTTTGGACATCTTGCAAGGCCTGAGGGCAAGTGCATCCTAATCAAATATTTTGTGTTTGAGTGAACTTCTCCTCATGTTGATCAGGTTCAGTGCAGGTAAAAACCAAAACTAAAAGAAAGTAATCTGTGCATTCACTTATTTCTATGAAAATGCTAAAAAGATGCCTTCATCCTGTTCTGATTCAGCTGTGAGACGTGTCTATATATATATATATATATATATTAACTAATGTTTGACTCGGCTCTCCTGGTGTACGTGTGATGTCTTTTCTCTACCTAATGGCCAGACAAGCATGTAACCTGTGTGTTAATGTCTCTGAGAGTCTGTCCGGGTCTCTCATGGGGCAGTCCTTGGAGTGTGTTATGTGCGGTGAGTGTGTGTGTGTGTGTGACCTTAGCACCCAGGTCTGGTCCCCCCAGAGATGCCAGAGAGCTTTCCTGTGTCCACCACGGCAGAAAGTGTGTGAGAGCCTGCAAGTGTTTCTGTGTCAGCGAGATGTGGACGACTGACAATAGACGGAAACAAGACAGACATTGTTAAAGTAGCTCCCAGGGGACAGAAAGAGAGAGAGAGCAAGAGAGGAAAAACCCTAAGATTGCTCTCATCACACACCTATAGAAAGAGCCTTTGGGGTGGGCTGGACTGACCCAGATTAAGATTTCTTTCATCTTTTTGAGTTCCTCAGTGTCCCCAACCTATATTCTATGTTCTCTGTGTGTGTGAATCAGTTAGGAGGGATGATCCTGAGTATGATTATTCAGAGTGTAAAATGAGAGCAGTTGAGTGGAACGCTTTGATTGGCCGGCTGTTAGTTCTGACCTCTGTTCAATACATATGAATTGATCTGTAATCCCTGCTAGATGTTTGCTTCCGGGCGTGAGCTGATGGGAATCAACGTGCTTTGACAAATCACCAGTTCTTTTTTATGCATATCCTAAGGTTTTCATCAACACCTGCTTCATAATTCATGAGAAAATACATAACCACAGGGTGTTTCTGCTCAAGATAAACTTAGAAAAATCTTCTTTTTTTTTATTGTGATGTCCAGGTTTGAATAATGATCTTGAAAAGATTTTGTTCTGGAAAAATCGTGTGTGTTTCTGTAATGATTTTTTTTTCCAGATAATAATATTTTATTTATCAAATATTATAAAGACAATGAAGAGTATACAGTAGTTGGTCACAGTATAGTATACAGTAGTCACAAACATACTTATTTAACTTACATACTTATGCAACAAACTTAAGGAGAACTTAAGGAGAGGTTGGCATGGATCTGAAAAATGAAAAAAATTGGTTTTCAGATTTCAAAATTTGACAGTACTGGGTTGCATCCTAGGGTCTAAGGCGTTAAACTGTCACAATCATTCACAGTGTTATCTATTCGAGTTTGCTAAACTTCTCGTTCACTTGAACGTATCATATTTGTACAGAAGGTTTTGAATGAAACGGTGGATCCTGTTATCACAAAGTATTTCACTTTTCATCCTTGCAGCAGTTGCGATCGAACCTGCGGGAGATGGAGAAGTTGTGTGGGCGGGTCCGCACTGCTGATGCTGAAGCTCTGGAGAAACTTGCTCAGCCAATCAGAGATCGAGCCTCCGCTGCCATTCAGGAGTTCCTCCAGATTCACTCGGATTCAATCAATAGGCCGGATGCTCTCAGCACTCCCTCAGAGACATTGCACAGTATGTGTTTCTGAGTGTGTCTAGGTTGTTATGAAGTTCTCCAAGATGTCTTTTTATTATTATTATAGTTTGCTAGCATTTTCACTTTCTTGTGATGGGTTAGGCGACGGTGATACAGGTTTGCCCGGTTCCCCTGTCCCTCAAACACAGCTGCTACTGCCTGAAATTCCTCCAGAACAGAACGCTGCCGAGTCCTGGGACTCTTTAGCTGAGGTAATAAACACAGACGCTTACAGACACATAAATATATTTGAATACATAGATTTTCAGTGTGTGTGACTGCTGTGGTATGTTTGTTTAGGACCTACTGGAGTTAAACGGTTTAGTAAACGAGTTCTCCACTCTTGTTCATGTAAGTATCACACAGATATGGATACAATTCATTCTTTGTTTTGTTTTTTTAAAAGAAAGAAGGGAGCGATAGCATGTGTGGTATGTGTGTTGATGAAAGGTGGTGACCAAAACCCTTAGGTTTGGCAGAGCTGTCAGACAAATGGCTTTGTCTCCTGAGAGCCAACAAGGTGGTATTGATCCCAGCAGTGTGTGTGTGTGTGATTGAGAAGACATAAAGAGATTGGTGACAGTCTGTCAGCCATGTGCTAACCAGCGAGGATTAATGAGAAGACATGCCATATAGCAGCCATTATTAGAACAATGTGCAGTTGGAAAACAGGTGGAGGAGAGATCATTTGTCTCTCTCACTCTCAAAATGATTGTTCACCCACAAATTTTAAATCTGTGATCGTTTACTCACCCCAGTGTTATTCAAAGTTTATTCTTCAGCAGATTACAAAATACGATTTTTAGAAGAAACCAAATTAAGTTACTTTGCCCATTTTTTATGTTTATTCAATGGAAGTCATTGGGAATTACATTTTGTGGTTTGGTTACTAAAATCTAGCACCAAAGAAAGAAAATCATACATGTTTGCAATGACAAAAGACAAATAGTGACTAATAGTGAACCTAAGGGGAAAATGCTTCAAAAAGGCTCGAGTATCTTGAGTATGTTGACTGTCATTCTGCTTCAGATGTATCTACAAGCTTCTTTTAGCTTCTTTTAGCAGGGCTGCAAAACAAAAGCTCAATATCAGTAACAGTTGATCGTGACTGTCAGTAATCACTTCACACTCTTGGGGAACAATGATGGGATTCTGGTTGGTGTTAAGTATAATATGATGATAGCCAGCCTTATTAGCGCTTGCCTCTCAGTAGAGGACACCCACAGTATAGCTTATTCCGTTAACACTGAGCCAAAGATGACCCCAGGAGGTCTGTATGTGTGACTGTGTGTTCTCTTGAGCATCCACACAGCTTGTGAGCAGACGGTGCTGATTATCGTCTACTCCTGAGGGGAGGGAGGGAGAGAAAAAGAAAGCCATCAATAGCTTTCGTACCCAGTCATTAGTGAGTGTCTTAAAATAGTCTGTTTACAGGGTTAGGTGGCAAGGTGTGTGTGGATGACTAATAAATAACTGCTCATAGGATTTTGATTTGTGATGAGTGTTTTGCCTTTCCTCCTCCACTGATGATGATGAATCGTGCTGTTATTTAACCAACAGAAGGACTTAATTCTAAAAGTGAAATTAAAACAATTTCATTCTCACAGGCCCCACCACCAAAATATGTGTAAATAAGTGTAATGTGCCACAAACTACTACTTCATCAAACTAAAACTGTATTCTATCCATCTGACATTTAAATCCGCAGAATTCACTGCAGCAGTGTCACATGAACACATGTTTTAAATCTGCAAGACATAAAAACATTTATACAGGATCAACAAATGTTAGATTTAGTGCCAGTGGAGCACCAGTCAGATAGAGACAGTTTATCAGCTGACCTGAAGCTCTCTCAGACTGGCCCTGAGCCAACTGGACATCCTTATTGTTGAGCCCTGAGAAAGCACACTCAAGACACACAAATTATTTCAAAACGAAGCGGAAGAGGAACACTAATTTTACAGTCGCCATGAGCTGCAAAGAGCAATGCAAGTACAGATTCCTTTTCACACAAACACAGTCTGCACAGGGGCAGGTGCCAGGCTCATGTAACTCTGTGCTGGAGAGTTACAGAAGATTTTTCCAGCCGTCTCTATTGTGTATGTGTGTGTGTTTATGTGTGTAGTGATTACTTAGAGCTCACACTGATTTAGACAGAGAGACAGCTGCCACTCTTTGAATATTTCATAAGCTTCCGACAGACCACCCAGTTACCCCCGACAACCAGCCCCCTCCCATTCACCCTTCTGCCCCAGCACTCAAACCCCTAGCTATCCACAATCAAGATTACTGAGCAGGTCTTTGTCTGCTTTTTACTATGATTTGAATTCTATCTATCTATCTATCTATCTATCTATCTATCTATCTATCTATCTATCTATCTATCTATCTATCTATCTATCTATGCTGTCAAATCGATTAATCGTGATGACTACTGTCAATAATAATAATTATCATCATGTTTTTTATGTTTAAAAAAGCGTATTCGCTGCTATATACAGCAGTCAACATTTGAAATAGATAAGAAAACTTAATCAAAGTTGTCCAAAAACAACAACACACACCAACACAAGGTTTCAGGACAACTTTGATGAAAGGTTTTGATCCACTTCAAATGCTGACTACTGTGTATATACATGTCTCACAGTATATATATTATCAACTACTCCTATGTAATACTCCTACTCTGGAGCATTATGTAGTTTGTGTGTATGAACATTCTGTAACTTGTGTCTTTCTGTCTTAGGCTCAGCAGGAGAAGATTGACAGCATTGAAGCCAACGTTAGCATAGCAGCCGCTAATGTGGAGGAGGGGACCAAGAGCCTCGGGAAGGTAAGGGGAGAGGGGACACTCCTGCTAGGGGATCGATTCCACTCTACCCCCCTGCTTCACTCGGCCTACCCTGCCATCAGCTCATTGATCCACCTCAGAGCGCAAGGAAACCACAATTAAGAGAGAGAGGGGTGGCGATGGTGGCGGAAGGGACGGAGAGTGGAGAGGGATCGATGTGTGTTGGTTGGCCCCTCGCAGGGAGTCGATGTGTGCGCGAGTGCATGGAAGTCTAAAGAGTGTAAAAGAGAGTCTATAAACAGCATTCAAATTCCTGCTGGGGGTTCGATACATATACACACACATACTCACGCCAACTTTTGACAGAGAAAGCAAGGGAAGGGTGAAACATGGAGGCATGGGCTGTGTGTGTTTGCGTGCAAACGAGGGTTTGTATGTGTTTTATTGATCGAGTCTCAATTGAAATGTTTCTCTTTTTTGGAGTTGAGAGTTAATGCAGTTCTATTGAGTATTTTGTCTGATGCCCGTGTTAGAGAGTGGACCCACCTCTGTGACTGCTGAAAAGGACAGGGGGTGGTCAACACACATACACACACACACACTGCTAAAGACATAGATATTCTGACACACACACACACACACCAAGTCAGTCCTTAAAGTGCTGGCTCAGGCGTATATGAAAAACATGAGTTACTTCTTCAATCTCTCTCTCCACACATACTGTAATTAATTGCTCGGTTAACCCTGCCTTGTGAAGATGATTAGATGACGGAGAACGAGAGCATGAGAAAGGGTGAAAGAGAGATGAGAGGAGAGGAAAGGTGGCATTTGATGGTCGACCCTGCCTTTAAAGTTTACATATCTTCACTGAGATGAAATTGTGTGTGTGCACGCTGGGGGGCTTGTTTCGTTGGGCCAATTAAAGAATAATCTTGCTAAGGGAGTTTTTTTTTTACCTGATATCAAATTAATTTACCAGGTCTGGTTTGATCTGCACACCTTCAATTTCATCGTGCTTTTTTTATTTTTTAGATCTCTGATTAATATTGTGTGTGTGTTTACATACGACTGCATATGTTTCTGTTTTGCTGGAAACTGAACATGAAAGACTTTATAATTGTTTGGTTATCAGAAAAACAGCACATGAAAAGTATGATAGTTCAAACAACGTTTTGGGACATTGATGCCACCTAAATTATTCATTTCTCATCTGTTTGATGTATTCATGTCAGTGACATGAGGCTCCTTTTTATCAAAAATACATACAAAACACAGATACAATGACTTTAAACTTTTATATCAAAATGTCATTTTTTTTTGGCATTAAGTCAAAAATATCAGGAGGGTAATCGTCCTGAAATAATAAGGAAAACATTTTTTTAAATAATAAAACAAATTAATAATAATAATAATAATAATAATAAAAATAATTCATCTTTATAATTGCTATTATCATCATTATTATTATGTTTTTTATGTTTTAAAAAAACAAAACAATTCACTGCTTTTTTTATGTGATACAACAAACATGCAGTAATATGTAAAAAAAATAAAATTAATTTAAAAATAAATGATATTGTTGTCATTAAATAATATTTAACAATTAATTATGTTAATTATCATAACAGGGAAACTAATAATAATATTTTTTTATATTGTTCAAATCATTATTATTGTTATTATTAAATTATAGTTATGATTTAAATCTGTCTTTCTGTCTGTCTGTCTATAGAGTTAAATACAGATATAGATATGTGTGTATATGTGCTATTTCTCCACAGGCGGCCCGTTCGAAGCTGGCGGTTTTGCCCATGGCTGGTGCAGTGGTAGGGGGAGTGCTAGGGGGGCCGCTGGGACTCTTAGCAGGATTTAAAGTGGCGGGGGTGGTCGCTGCCGTGGGGGGTGGAGTGCTTGGTTTTGCCGGGGGCAACCTGATCCAACGGAAGAGGAAAGAACGAATCGATCTGCAGCTACAACAGCTTAAGAGCAACGACAACATTAAGAACGACACTCAGTGACACACTCAAGCACATTTGTTTTTGTAGAGGAGGCCACGAGACGGCGGAGTTACCGACCCACGCGCGTTCTGAAATAAACACCAGACGCTCAACGTACATAAAACAACCACAACTGCAGAATAACTCCTACACGCAGTGCAAACATGCACAAGTGGACCTGCTAATTTTCCTTTTGCCTTAATTCAGCACTTATTTCTACGCCAAAGCAAACAATGCCTTATTCCATCATCTGACGTGCCGCTGAACAGCTGATTGACCTTTGTAGCAGTAATGTGACTGTAGGTGTTAGAGGTGGTTAACGATTATAGGTGATTGTTGTATGAACTATATAACAGTAAGATTTGTTATGCATACTGAGGATCTGACAGGTTCTGTTTACTACAGTTATGTATGTTATGTGGTGGTAAAATTACAGAATTTGTGCAGAATTTCATGATAAACACATTGTAACTGATGCATTTCTTTTTTTTAATTTGTTTGTGGGTTATGGGTGGATATACTGTAAAAGAAACATTGATTCTATGGTAAATACTTGATAAGATTTATATGTATCACAGATATAAGAAAGGAGGCAATGCACAGTACGAGAAACTCTCAATGAATACACAGCATTGTTAATGACAGATTATGAAGTTAAAATTATGATATAGTTTACATATTCTGCGGAGCCCTTGAATGCTTGTTTTGCCTTAACTTTGGATGATTTCAACATTTCAGATACTTAATAATGATCCAGGCTGCTAAAAATAAATACAATTTCAATAAAACTTCATAAGACATTAATTAATATACAAGTGTAATGATTTTATTATATATGTAGCAGAATAGATCCTATGGCTTATAAATATACAAGACAAGTTAAATAAATTATAATTGCACATAGAGTCTGTTTTAATTGCTGTAATTGTGGAAATCTGTGTATGATTTGTTAAGGTCTTTTGTGTTCTTCCTTAGCAGTTAGGGTTTCTCTGATGTTTAGAATGTTTCTGATAAAGCATCCTTTTAAACTGGGTGTATTTCATGTGTCTTTCTATGTTCTGCCGGGGTGGCTGATAGATTTGGGTGAGGTTTCCCTGTAAGGCTTTGATAACACAAGTCTCAGAGAGGCAAATCTAATACTGAAATCAATGCGCTGTGAGACCTCCTTCAGCACAAACAACATTTGAATGTTATTTGATTACGATCCCGAAGGGCCAGCAGAAAAGAACAATGGCCTTTTATGGTTTATCCACCCCTCATTTTAGTCTCATACATGTCAAAAATAAAGAAAAATAAAAACAGTCTGTTATCAAACTCTTGTTCTTGGTCCTTTTGCAGTACTGATTCACCCAAACTGGCCTTTAGGAACCAAAACATACGCTTTATCTATTTAAAAACCAACTTCTCACTTTTAAAAGAGACTGTTTTTGTCCTGACTTGTGCTGCCCCCGGTCTCACGCGTTGTTTTTTGGGGTGAGCGGGGGCATCCCCTCACAAACACGGAGCTGGGTCTGAGACGCACACTGGCCCCCACGCCTTCCTCATAACACAACACACTGGACTTCCCCTAAGAAGGGGCGAATGAACATCTCCAAGAGCACATGCAAGCCACTCTGTGTGTGTGATGCACGAGAGATAGCCCGAGTGCTGAGCTCTGCATGTGTTTGGAGGGAAAGTCCCAGACAACTGACCTACACATAGCCGAGTGGCAGACACGTTGCACTTTCCATATTCTCTGCGCTAACACGCTCGCGCACTCAAACGGAAAATATAGCAGGCCATCTTTGGCACACTGTGATGTAATCTCCATAGGTGTCGTGATGTCATGGGTTCCTGCTGTGGGCGGGAAGAAATGTTTCATTACATCAGAGACCCTTTTTCTTGTGTCTCCTTTAAACGCCCACTTCAGATCATTTCCATTTTACTATAAAGACGTAGCTGAAAGAAGATTAAAGTTTTCTTTGATGTCTGAAGATAAGGATGGTGGAGGAGAAACTGTAGTCAGGTCAGCTTCCCTAGAAGTTTATAATTAGAAATAGTTGTACATATTTCATAATAATTATCGTATTATGTGTTTGTACACTGTCCTTTGAATATTCTTCATACTAAAAGATGTTTTTCCCACACATTTAATAAGCAACTTGTGGCCTTAATATTAAAAAAGTTAAACTAAATGAATGATATTTAAAGGCAGGGTATTAAGATAGATAACATTTTAAAGGTATAGTTAACCCAAAACTTATAATTCTGTCATCGTGTACTCACCCTTGTCATTCTGTGTGATTGTCTTTGTGTCAAACAAACAAGACAATACTTTAAACCCTTTTTGTCAATTGATAAAAAAAAAAAAAAAAAAAAAAAAAGGTTTATATATATATAGAGAGACATAGAACGGATGGCTTGCGAAAGTATTCATACCCCTTATTTTTTCACATTTCCATGTTGCTGCCTTATGTTAAATTGCTTTAAATTTCTTTTTTCCCCCACATCAATCTACACTCCATACACCATAGCTGTATGCCAAAGAAAAACTGGTTTTTAACACCTTTTTAAAGCAAATTCATTCAAACTAAAATGATTCCATTGCATAATTATTCATACCCTTATCTGGGATAGTTGAAACTCAGGAGCATTCATATTGCTTGTAGATGTTACTGCACTTGAGGTGAAGTGAACCTGTGGCAAATTCAATTTCATGGGTATGATTTGGAAAGGCACACACATCTTAATATAATGTCTAGCAGCTGATAATTCATAACAGAGCACAACCATGAATTGAAGATTCCAAAGGAACTACCTCAAGAGCTGAGCAACAGGTTTGCGCCAAGCCACACATCTGTGAAAAAAATGCTGCTTCATTAAAAGGCCACAGAAGCACGTAGTCTTTGTTAGCCTTGATGGAAGAAGTTTGAAACAACCAGGACTCTTCCTAAATCTAGTCTCCTCGCCAAAGGAGAAGGGCTTTGGTTACTGTGGTGACCAAGAACCTGATGGTCACTCTAGTTGAGCACCATGATCATATGTGGAGATAGAACACATATCTACAGAAGGACAAACATCACTGCAACAGTTTAATAGTTTATGCTTTATGGTGGTGTGGCAAAACTCGATCCTCTTTTCAGTTAAAACAAGGACCCTCAGACACTGAGAAACAAGATTATCTGGTCTGATCAACCTCAAATCTATGCATCGTGTTTGAAGGAAACCAGCTCTGTTCATCATCTGAAGACTAGCATCCTAAAAGTAAAGAGTGCTGGTAGCAGCCTCATGCTGAGGGGCTGTTTTTGTGTCAGCAGCAGAGACTGAAGGTAGAGAAGCAACACTCAGTGCATTCAGAAACTTAGACATAAGTTTCACCTTCCGACAGGACAACGACCCTAAGCACATGGTGAGCGTGACTTATCGACAACTCTGTGAATGTCCTTGATCTTTCTGGACGAACCTGAGCTTGCACATCTGCCCCCCATCAAAGCTGAAAATTGCCAAATTGCTGATGAATAAAGCTTGTGGCATTAAACAAAAAAACCTTAAGGCTATAAAGATGCTTCAGCTAAATAATGGAATCATTTAGATTTTTTAATTTTAAAAATGATGTTACACACCTGGCTTTGCCAGTAATGGTTGAGTAGCTTGGGCCTCTGAAAAACTGAATTTAACAGCATTTTAAATAAACAGTTTTTATTTTATTACTATTCATATACTAGTTTTAATTCATTGTTTGAGGTTTATTTGACCTTTTTTAGTTTTATTTAACAGTAACAATAGAATACTGACTGTAGGTCATTTTCAATAATTTCATCCAAGAAATGTAATCACTTTATTTACCATTTATGAATGGCAATAATTCTTCAAATAAGTCTTTGAAACTCATTGCTTATGATTCAAGTATCAGATGTTGCTGCATGCACTGTTTAGAAAGGTCTGTGAGGCCTGTCAGTGATATTTGAAGGATGCAGCTGCCCCAAAATTATTCCTTAATCTTGTTGTTGGTACAGTAAGGTAAAATGATGTACCTTTAAGCACACTGCCCAAGTGATAAGCTGAAGCTGTCAACGTATGATTTTTACTGTACATGTACTTCGCATGTCTGTTTACACCACCTGTTGACTTGGGGACATGCTAAGTTTTGTTACATTGTAAGATCAAATGACTACTGACAAATTTAAAGAAAACACAACTGATTAAATCAGGCCTTTTTGAGCAATTGCATCCTTTGTGCAACCTTTTTTGATGTTATCTTAAATCTAAAAACCTTTATTTTAATCTCAGTTTAGTCATCCGAGTCTGCCACAGTTAAAGGGGTAGCCCAGTGTTGGTGGGCAGATGGGGTAGGAAGTGCTCAAGGCAATATTTTGTCTTTGTGACATTGGGGAGCAATGTTAGATCATTAAAACAAGACATTTTGATTAAAATGCACAGCCTTTTCATCATACATCTTTGGAAGAGCATGATGGTGACTTTTTTTCAGTGGACTGTCCTTGTCTGTGAGGTGATGCTCATTTTATTTAGAATTTTGCAACATAGAAAGAACCTTGTATACTTAACATGATTTTGATTGAGATTACCTTTTTTAAATTTGGTGAAAATGGCTGTGTAGTAAGTAACCTAGTAAGTGCAAATCAATACAATGAAACACGTTTATTGAAAGACAGACAACATAGAATCTTGTAAAATGTTTTTTAATTTACTTTACTTTTTTTGGTTTCCTTTCCCCTCCGAGATGACAGATTTACAAAGAATCCCCGCCCCTCTAAACCCGACCCCCACATTACCCCGCCCCTGACCACTCCCCCTGGTGGAATGGGATGATATGAGACTAGCGAGTCTGGATCTTAGCGAGCGTGAATTTTAACAAGTCTGGAACGGTACAGTACATGAATACAGACTAATAAGCACATGTAACATACATGTGCATGCACACACACACTCACTCACTTGCTCTTCCTCACACACACACGGGGCACGCTCTGTTGAGTACTGGAGTGAAACATCACAGGTTGACTGCAGGTTTGCTCTTTTTTCCCCCCATGATTCCACATGCTCGCACTTAAGATCCATAATAAACTCAATTTGCTTTCCAACAAAGAGGACCATCAATGTACCAATGTTTTTTTCTACAAAAAAGGGAATTGGGGAGACAAAACAGGGGCAAAAAAAAAAAAAAAAAAAAAATCTGATTTTTAATTTAGACAAGACCCACAGAGCACAAACATATTTACAAGCTCCAAAAACAAAAGTAAAAACGCTCCTCTTCATTCCCCACCCCAAAAAAGCTCAGGGGTACACCTTCTCACTTTTTTTTTATATCTAAAATAAAAATTATGAAAATAGACGTTGCGCAGGCAGTGGCAGTGCCGGGTGGGCACCAGCTGACTGCTGGGTTCTGGGTTGGGTCTCGATGCGGTTGTGACATCACAGCTCGTCCCGGTCCCTGAGGATGGTGTAGCGCGTCTCACTGGGGGCCAATTTCTGGAAGGAACTCTCTGGGGGATTACTGGCCACCTCTCTATTCTCCTCCTGCTAGAACAAACAAACAGGCCAATAAATAACCACAAAACCACCTGGATCTGTAAAGTGCCTGTTTACACAGTCATTATTTTGAGAAGCTCAACTAAAAGTATGTGTTCCTGTCAACAGATCGCTTTGCACCAAGGCCACTGGGTTCACTCCGCTGCCTCTGCATTCAAATGTCAGCATGCACGCTTCATTCAGTCAAATTATTAATTAATGTATGCCTGCATTAATTAGTCGAGATGAACACACTCTTTTCAAAGATTTGGATCAGGAAGTGTGCTGAACTCACAACCTGGGTAAAGTGCCTGTCATAATGGGGTACTTTAATCAGCTGAAAAGTGGACAACACTGATTTTGAGCGAAATGTCATCTCGAGATGTACAGGGCAAACAGAAGCTGATTAACTAACATTGCATAATGATGTGCTGTTCTGTGCAGTTTGGTAATAATGGAATATGTTTATTTACATGATGCCTTTGCATAGCTCAAGAATGCTTCAATTAATGCTTTAAATACATTCGTTTGATCTAAAGTGACAGTAAAGTTCTTTACATTGTTACAGATATTTTCTATCGCGTACACATTCTTCTTTTGAACTTTCTAGTTTTTGAAGAATCTTGAAAAAAGGATGCATTACGGCTTACACAAATATTAAGCCTTTTCAACAATGAAAATTAAAAATGCTTCTAGAATGATGTCAAGTCCAACTCAAAAGCAATCCCTTGCAGTACTTCGGTGAACTCTGACCTGTCCTGGAGTGCTGTCTGTGGGGTCTGGGCCGTGATGGAACTCTCTGTGCAACTTTCCTGAGTGCAGGTCCAAAACAAACTGCCTCAGCTTTCCTGGAACCCTGTTCAGACACACACGGCATCATAAAACAGTCCAAAAAACAAACAACAACACGAGCAGCATCATTGATTTAATGAGTGAACAGATAAGACCCCGAGAGAGCCGACAGTCTCCAAAACCACAGCATTTTAACAAGATAATGACATCATCTGTACTGCCCCAGACGCCACTGACCCCCTGGACAATCAGCTGTATCAAAGACTGACGAGAGGCAGGCTGATAAGGCCCTTATTGGATAATAGGATATCCAGAGTGCTTAATAAAATAAGGCATGCGCTGAATTATGATGCTTTCTGTCATGTACGGCCTCTGGTGTCATAAATAATTATGATGCTGTAATAACAAGGTTATAACCCTACGAAAACTAAGCTACCGTGTTCACACGCATTGCAGCTATCAGTCAGGTGTTGCTAAATTAATTGGCATAACTGGCTGAGAGATGAAGCCCAAAGCCCGTTCACTATCAGTCTTCTCAGTGTGTGTTGCTGTGGGCCGAGTCTACAATCGTTGTTTAATTGGTAGGTGTCTGGAACAAGAGATAACCTGCACAGAGGAGGCTGAAGGAATCTCTGCAATAAATGCACAAGGACAAGTCCAATACTTACGCGAGGTCGCTGAATTCTGGGAAGACATACATGTGGCGGAAACTATCGATGGCGATAACAGGGCAGTCAGCGGGGGTCTTCTGAATGTGCAGCAAAGGGTGCCGGAACTTATCGCAATCGGCATGTAGAAAATTTATAGAACCTGAAACAAAAGGTAACTTTAGATGTGTTGTAAATCTAAACTGTCTAAACATTATTTTTGGCACTGAAAACTGCATTTGCATCAGGGAAACCCAACTATTTGGTGGATTTATTCATTCATTTAATAATACATCATGATCAGTGTACACTTATGTCACTGGTAGTTCCTACAGAACCGTTTCAAACCGTACTCTGAAGTAGAAGCTAATTTAGTCTCGCGTAGCCAGACCTTCAGACTGACGGCTAAAGGTCTGAAATACATGGTAGGGTTAATTGACCAAGGCCCACCCATGAGACCGTGATGACAGACTTTTTTGTCTATCAGAGGTAAAAAATGATATAAATACGGTTCAGTTTCTCACAACAACCGATCGTTTCGTGTCTTAAGACATCAATGTATCGTCACGAGCCGCAGGGTGTAATCT
>JAUMHQ010000076.1:11554258-11567673 GCA_032361165.1 Enteromius paludinosus
TACCAGACTGCCACGGTTAAAGTTAAAAATCTTCGTTTGTGTTCTGCTGAGGAAACAAAGTCACCTACATCTTGGATCCTCTGGGGGTAAGCAAATAAACATCTAATTTTCATTTTTGGGTGAACTATCCCTTTAATTCGCGCCGCAGGATGTCTATTCGCGTCTTTGCATTGTCTTAACATGTAAATCACTCGCGCTTGACGCTTCATTCGCATCCGGTGTGAACGCACCTTAAGGCGGAGACTAGAGCTAATTTAGTTCCCTCGAACAGAGTTCCTAGAACTAAATACATTCTTAGCTCCTGCAGTGTGAACAAGCCAAAAAGCAGGCACTTCTGCAAATAGTTCTAGGAACTATGAAAAGGTTCCTCCAGTGCAATGCTGATGGTGTGAGCTGGTAGTTTTATTACAATGACTAAATATTGACTTGCCCGTGACCCATTCTGATCCCTATAATTACCCTTTTCACTGATAAGCTGGCGAGCCACTTCTTGCTGAAATTTCTCCAGACTATCTGTGTCATCCTTCTGATGGAACAGGATCAGGAACGGGATGCCCTCCTCCGTCAGTTCCTTCACACACACAAAAACAAATTCTTATCACAGATGAACACAAAAAAGCAGGGCAGTGAAAACAGTAAAAAGTATATATATATATCAGCACTAATGGAACATCGCTCTGATTTGAGGGCCAGAAGCAAATGTGTTCTAATGAGTTTTGAGAGTGTGTAGGATGTTTGGGTGAAGTGCAGTTGGGCAGAGGCGGGTCAGTGGAGCAGATTGTGTAGAATCTGAGCACCAAGCAACAGAGGCAGAAGAAATTCAAAATATGCGGTCAAGTAAATCAAAGAAAAAACCCACACCCACTAAAGGACATGGCATGCGGACGACTTTAAAAACACAAACACACTTGAAACATACACAGTCAGATGTTCTCGAGTGTGGGAAAAGTACACTGAGGGGGAGGGGACTTTTCTTATTCAAATGATGAAATCGTTGCTCGACTGTACACAAATAACAAATGAGGACAAAAAGTACGTGCGTTACCTATTATACACACAAAAAGATATTCGGAGAAAGAAATGCATACCTCTCCATTTTCAAATGTGATTTCTCGGACTAGCGGCACACACTTGTCCTGTGTCCAGGCGTAGCTGAGGTCAAAATTTGTAAGTGAGCCCATGTAGACCATGTCAGGAGCATTCTCTCCCATTGGCTTATAAATAATATTATCACCACTGAACCGCTCAGGCTTAGAAACTTCCCTGTAAAAAATAATAATCAGATAAGAATAGAAAAATGAGGTAAAATTGAGGTAATCAAGTCTTACTTGACTTAAGGAAAGGTAACCACTTAGTTGATATCACCATACTTCACAAGTTGATTATTCACAGTACATTAAGACAATTTTTATATTGGACGTTTTCTCTACTGTTATGTGTAAATACGCAAATCTATGGAGACAAACAGATAAAGTGTACTAAAATAAACACTTAGGAACAGTTTCCCGAACAGGGTTTAAGACTAGTCCTAGATTAAAATAAATGTTAAGAGCTGTCTAAACTGGAAAAGGCTTGCACTGAGATATGTTAAAATACATCATGGCCATTGCTTGGTCTTAAAATGCTCACAGATAATGCATTTTTGTAAGACATGTTTCAAAAAATACTTAACCGTCCTAAATTAGCAAAGGTCTAGTCCTGGCTTAATCGAATTCCTATCCGGGAAACCGGCCCTTAATGTGTATTTTGGATGTTCCACTAGTCCAATAGAATACATGTTGGAAAATAGCTCAAATCTCCAATCTGATCTGTACTGCCTGTAGTGTCTTGGCTTAGAGAAATAGTTCACCCAAACTGAAAATTCTGTCATTGTTTAGTCATGCACTATACTCATTTTAAACCCGTGTTATGCAAAAGGTCTGAACAACATCATTTAGGAACGATAAAAGTAGTCCATAGGATTTCTTGGTCATATTTCAAGTTGATAAATATTTTTTCACAAAGGTTTGACATAATATTAGGAGGGGTAAAGGATGACAGAATTATCTTTTAACCCCTTCAAGGCCCAAGGGATTGGGACTTCCAATGTCAATTCACTGGAAGATCGAATTATGACAAATGAACAATTCACCCATGCATATAATGACATCAGGAACATGCACTTAGAAAACAGGTTCTGTGAATGACCATGTCATGTTAACTTGAAGCATCTCAGGAGCTTCTCTTACCCAAAAGCTGCCAGGAAAACACAGTCATCTCTCAGGATGTTGGCCACTTTCTCATAAGTATGGTAATTGTCAGAGTCCCTGTTTTCAAAGTAACCAATGATGGTGCGTCGACTCCTCTGAAAGAGAAGGATAGGCATCATGGAGACACAGCCATTATTCTTGGTCACTGTATCTAAAAAGCACTTTGGGTAGACATTTTATACCTGCTACAGAAATAAAACGTATAAAAAGTATTGTGATGATGAAACGCTCACATCTATAGTGCTGATTTCCTCCAGATTTTCTAGCGCTTTTATAGGATCCACTTTCTGCTGCCGGATGAAATCAGCGATGGCGGTCACTGACCTCTGACCCCTATATTCTCGCTTCATCATCATCCCATTCCTGAACAGCTTCAGTGTGGGGTATTTGCTTATCCTGTAGCGCTGGGCTATATCAGCTATCAGTGGAAACATAAAGAGAACTTAACTCTTTTATAGCGGTTACACTACCATTCAAAGTTTGATTTGGTTGGGAAGATTTGTTTACATTTTCTAAAGAAGATTCTCACCTAGTCTGCATCAGAAATACATTCAAAACAGTAATATTGTCCAATAATGTTTTAAGATTATGTTTTTTATAATGCAATGCATTAAATGTTATTTATTTCTGTGATGCCAAGTCCTTTAGCAATAATACTAAAATGCTGATTTGCTGCTCAAGAAACATTTTTCTTGAATGTTTCACTATGAACAGAAAAGAAAAGCATTTATGTGAAATAGTCTGTACTGTCACTTTTGGTCAATCTATTTCATCACTGATAAAAGTAGTAACAGATTGGAAAAAAACTAATTAAATAAATCTTACCGACCCATAGCTTTTGAATGGTAGTGAACAGTATAGATGTCATTTGAATATCTAAAGGTGTTTTTAAATCAATGAAACCCAACAGAATGACTTTTCCGGTCATGCTTAATACTCTTTGCTTTCTAATACATAGAAAGGTGAGTTTTTATGACTCAAATGTTGAAAAAAAAAACACTTCGACCTTGGCAATTCAACCTTTTGCACTTTGGAAAACAAAATATGGGTCAATTCATGAATATTTAGTTTTTCTGAAAGATCAGAAGGTCATTTTAAAGAGAAAGATGGACTCAAGTCAGAGTACAGAGCCAAAAAGGGAAAAGAACTAAAGAAAGTAGAGAAAAAAGAAAGAAGGTAAGAAAGAAAGGGGGAGGGGCCGAGACATGAAAGTCAACTGATGTGGGGGGTAAATACTCCAAAGCCGATCGGCTGGAATCAGTCATGTGCGGTCTCTCTCGCTCACACACACACCCACCCACGCTGTGGGGTATCTTTGAGCCGCCTTGACTTCACAGAAGATGCAGTTTTGTCATTAAACCATCAAACACTTTACAAGACATCAATAATTCTGTTTAATTTGCTTTATCTCAAAGGCTAAACCAATGTGTGTGTGTGTGTGTGTGTGTGTGTATACTCACAGTGCTGGTCACAGTCCACCCGAGCAAACACCACCTGTGTAACGTCTGGATATTCCTCCCGCACTATATTCGATGCCTCCTCAAAGATGGGGTGGAGCATCTGACTGAAACGACACCTGCAGGAAATACACACAAATAAAACGAGCTCAGAACTAGATACAGATACTTGAAATTGCAACATTTTGCAAACTCTTTATTTTCCATTTTAAGGCAAAGAGTTAATTTATAGTATTGTATAGTGATATCAGTACTGTATACCGAACTGAATCATGGCATAAGTGTATTGCAAAAACCCTAATAACATCATCATCAAAAAGCTTTTTTCTTCATCCTCAGGACAAGTCAACTTAAATATTAATTTCATCTTCCCATACGGGGAATCTGCGCGCACACACACACACACACACACACACACACACACACACACACACACACACACACACACACACACACACACAACAAAAATCAACAACTCTCATGACTCTTTCTCACCAACAGACATCTGGAACACTCACCAGTCTGCATAGAAGTTGACAAGAGCCACCCCTGCACTGTCTGTGGAGAGAAACGTGTGGTTTAATTTCATTTGATCTACTACAATGACAAAGCACCTTTAGATAACTCACACCCACGATTACGGCACAGGTGCAGCAACTGTCTTATTGAAACTACTGATGAAACGGCCTCCTTCATAAACAGGCTAAGAACTCACTGAGGATGTCATCGATGTTTCCAGCATCCAGGCTGGTGATCTCTCCTCGTCCTGGAGTATACAGACCCGTTACCTGCCAACAAAACAGGAAACTGTTTGTATGCGTGTGCGTGTCAGTGGCAACAGTGATACACCATTATTTTTGACAGTCATATTGATAATCTATAATCTAATACAGGGTCGAAAATTCAAACTAGACAAGCCTTCAGCTATGAAATAAGTGGAATACGCTGAATTATTGGTGATTGAAATATAGACATACAAACGGTCTATTAAACATCTGTTGAGACTTATGCATCATTTAATAAACAGAACTAAAATTATTACCATTACTCTGTTTAGAACGCCTTTTTTCTTCTTTTGGAGAAGATTTTAAATATTTCTTGCATTAAAAAAAAATCAGCAATTTCATGTTTTTACCATTTAAGGTTTCATAAAAAGAAATAGTTTATTTTCTATTAAGAAAGCAATTAAGGTCAAAAGGTTTTTAAAGCAGCCCTACTTTTGTTACATTGCTGTCACAGTTGTTTGCTATTTTTAGGTTCATACAAATATAACTGAGGAAAGTACTGAAGAACTGAAATGGAAACATGATTACCTATTTATGCTAATGACATCACCATGGAATTAGCTTTAAACACATATGCAAATATCAAAAAGCAGTCTGGGATGTAGCTTATTTGAATGTCAAACAGGGACACTGATGCTATCAGTCCAGGCAAACTCATTAAAGAACCTACACGTTATTCATAGATAAAAAAAAAAAATCTGAGAGTAATGGTATATTAATTAACAAATGGAAAGGGTATTTTTGCAAACCTGTTCCATGTCACTAGTGTGGCAGCTCATAAGGCTCATTCCAAGTGTGTATATGTATTACTATCACTAACCTCTATTGAATATTACCTCATCGTTGCATCCATCCCCACTACATTATATTAAATTAATATTTCCTTATTATCTGATTGTAGCAATTGTGGCAGTCAAGTCTGTATTTAATAATCTATCACATTGATTCTTACTGATTTACCACCGGACTCTTAGATTAAAGATTAAAGTCCAGTACCTATAAGAATGAGTCAAGTCTCTTATCAACAAAAGATGTTTCACTCAAGATGACCTTTTTAAATAAATCATCAACCATTTCTCCCAATTCTTTTCCAAAAGCCCCCTTTTAACAGGAAAGTACATTTATGCTACACACTGCTACTAAGGAACAGTAAAAACTGATAAAGCGCCCATAATCTGATCTTTGTGCACTTTAAATTCCAATCACATACTACTGCTCAAACAAGGGAATTTTGATCAAAGCTTTTTGCTTAAATAAAAATACATGCATATTCTTTAGCCACGTCATATCATTTTATATATGTTCAGTACATCATTTTTAAGTTCAATTCATATTGTTACCACATTTTTGTAATCAATTGTGCTTAGAAATGTTAGGCCTACATTATGTTTACAATAATGTAATGTAGTGTGTAGTTTGGACTTTTGCCATTTTCCAGCCACGTGATGATAGTCTGGCTGATTCTAGGTGCTATGAATAATACAGCAAATATACGTTTTGTGTTATTACTCTGAAATGAACGTATCACTGCCAGAGGTCATTTAAGTTAAGAAACGTGGCTATCTAACGTGTGATATATGGGTTTGATAATGCCATGTGTTAAAGAGGCTGGCTGGACGAGTCGGCTGTTGATACATTTCGTTACATCCTGTTTGACTCACTGTGTCAAAGATAGCCTGAAGACAGCTATAACGCTGTATCATGGACATCTTTCCCCTCCTTAAATAAACACTGTGACGTGGACTAATTTGACAAGTACATCGTGAATGGCAAGACTGACTGGAAATTATATGATATAGTCTCACACTTGGTCTTCGACCCCATGACCGAATACTTCAGAAAGAAAGAGAAAACAAAAAAGCGCTCATACTTAAATAACATCAAACACAGGCATATGCGATCCTCCTCAACCAAACTGGCATCTGCTAAACAACACTGCCTAAATTCACTGGCTAATCTCTCAGAGAACTCAAGTCTCCAACTGTCACAACACAGCCACAGAAACAAAACAAACACACGGCTCCACATGGGCTGATCTCAACCCGCTCCGATCGCAAAGTAGAAAATCACAGCTAGACCCAACATATGGCGTGCTTTCGGTAAACAAATTTGGACACATGCATATCCATTTCTTAACGAGATTCATCACAAAGAGTTTCTACTCAGACACACAAACAGGTTTGATCAGCCGGTTCTACAACTAAATTAAAATTATTTAGAGTCCAGTATTTTTCAACTGTATACTGCAGTCTCGGCTCACAGGTAAAACTAAGTGTTGTTGAACAAATTAAGGCCCATTCACACAAAAAATGACAGCTACATTAGCGTCCACACCAATAAAATTGATACAATTGTGTATTATTAACGCTCACTGCAGATGATCTCTTGCTAGAGCTTTTAAAAAGAAAGGTAACTTAGAGAATTGCTCTGACAACAAACTATTGCTCCAGCTGTGGTTTGGACTTAACAGTTCTCACGTAATTAAAATCGATATAATTATAGTTAACATCTTTGGAGCGAATGGGCCTTTACTTTTATGTATCTTTTTATACTTCACCACCAATGTAATCATTTTGATTGCTCATATGCAAAAAATACTTTTATTTAAAGATGGCATGAAATGAAAATTCACCCTATTTATTTTCTATAGCTTATGCATGATATTTTGTTTTTGATAATCTGTTACACTTGACATCAAAATATGGAAGAAATCATGTGTCGCTACTTACTTTAAATCTTATCTGACATTGAAGTAGGGTTATGTTGCTAGTGGATGTTTGCGGGAATGAGTCGTGATTTGATTTAATTTAATAAACTGGGTAAAAACAATAAACAAATCAGTAATTCTTCCCACTTTTCCACCCTTATTAGTGGGTTTGTGTATTTATTGTATCATGAAGTTGCTTTGAAGCTAAATTAGATTGAGTAATGAACTTTATGAAACGATTATGCACTGTGACCACATATAAATTGGAATCACACTCATATTAAGTGTAAGGTAAAGAAAAGGATTAATGACAGACAGAGGGAGGTCAATCTCAAGCTAACTACGCCTACTACTCTGAGGTGTTAGGTCATATATTACTTTCATAAAGGGAAAAAAAGAACAAATGTGAAAACATGAAATCATTTGATCATGAAACAGTATGCTGGCTCTGCTAGAATACAAATCAAGAGCAATTAAAAGCTCGTTTAAATGTCCAACCCAGGAAGCAAAAATACCGCTGCTGTGGTTTTCACACCATGCTGTTCTGCGCGGAGCAGCGCTGGCCGCTTCCGGGTTTACAGCCAATAGAATTCGGCCACAACAGAGTAGTTCACCAACCGGTTTCTTTATTGTAAAGTCGGATGAAATGAATCTCGAAATATCCCTCTCTTTACTTTAGAGCTATAAAGATCACTGTCGACACCTGGAAATTCTATAGCTCCTATTGTAAACCGATTTCAAGCGCTTAACTCGTTTGTTAAAGGACTTTCCGTGTTGAATAGAACTTCACAACTTTGAATGAGAGTGAGATACTCAAACATTTGGTCAATTCAACAAGTTGCGTTGTTATTTAAAACTCGTGCTAACTTTCGCTGTTGAAGACGTCGTTCCTTCCTATTAATCAAAAACTGATTTATTTGAGTCATTATCTACACTAGGGAACAAAACTCTCCTGACCTTTGTAACACTGTATTTGAAACAGCATAAAATAAAGGTTGCATGATTGAATGACTCTTAGTTTGCTTGCAGACACTCTAAATGATTCAAATAAGTTGGCATGTTTATATGACAGTGTGGTTGTATATTAAACAAGAATAGTTGGCCAACACACTACAAACTCTCAAAACGTCCCATACTTGCAGCTGCAAGTCCGGTTACTCTTAATAGCTGGTTAGCCACATTAGCCAGCTGTCTAGCACTTTCTGTAGCCAGCCTACACTCATTACAGGTCATTAAACCTACTGACATATTCAGAAGTGACATAATTAAAGTCACCCCTTCTTCCAGATCTGGAGACCTTATTATAATAACCCACTAACTACCGATGTATATCAAGAACATCACATCAAGCCCATGAACCTCTTCTAATAGCTAGCGTTATATGAGCTAGCTATTTCAAGTAAACCTGGAGAAGTGTTCTACTGAAAGAGCGCGGGATTGCTCAGCCACATACCAGCAGGAGGGTGAAGTAGTGCAGTTCGGGAGCGGGTATTATTGATGATAATTTCATTGTATAGTGGTGTTGGTTGAGGTTGCGATGTTGTTGGATTTTGCCAGTCTCTCGACACCACCTCCTTCTCCTTTGCTGCAGGAAACAGGCAGTACATACGGCCAGGACTACGGGAACTGTGATTCCGGGTTTTCTGGAATTGTGGGAAATGTAGTTTTTATACCTAGACGGGAGTCGTTAAGTCAACTAGGTTTAGTTTTTTAAAAAACTACAAATCCCTTTAAAGGCCGCATGGGGAGAAAGATGCCTATGGTATTTGTAGTTTTCTTTCCATACGTGCCCAGATGTGTTTGCGGTCTCAAGATATTTTGAAGTATCATTGACCAAGAGCAAGACTTAAGTTACAAAAAGTATGAAAAGGCCGAAAATGTCGCAGTGCGTTGGCAAGGTTCTTGATGTTCAAAGTGAGAGATGGAACTTTGTTTCACAGTGAATGTGGTAAGTTGCATCATCGTTTCCCAACTGAATAACGGGATTTCTATTGCATTTAGCAGTCAAGCTAACGTTACATGCAAACACATTCAAAGTTATATACATTATTTAGTTTATGAATCACTGACACAATCATGCGTTGTTGTTGAAGTTTTTTTTTTTCTTCTTTCCAGCAGTTATGTAACAACGTTTGCATTTGTTAAAATTGTTTAATTATTTGCAGCTCGGACACAAAGTGTTCATAAAGATGTTAATGATTTCTGCAGCTGATTCATAGACTTTACTAGCAGTCCAAACCCAAAAAAAGTATATGAAATGGGTACTTATTTTTGTACAGTTTTTGATTCATGCATTTAAAAGAAAAATCACAAATGATATCCTAAGAAGACCCAGTAATGCGTCTCATTTAGAGTTTGAAAAAGGATCTCTACAATGAGTCGAACTGAGCTCAGATTTTGCTAAAGTTTGAGATATCAATAAGTGTATCTCAAACTGAAACCAAAGACAATAATTTATCCTACAAAATGTACATATTTATCCAGATTAAGTATCACAGTGTTGTTTACTGTTGCAGCCAACTCATAACTCTCTTATGATTTCTTTAAATTATATATATATATATATAAGTATAATGATTGAGATAAAGTTGATATATTTAAATGATATACAACAACTTCAATTAAACGTCAACTGTGGTTTTTTTTTTTATATTATTATTTTTAGCATATATTTCAAACATTGCACGAACCAACAGACAACCAGGATGTCCCAATAAAATTAAATTATGTCACATAACATTTCTGTTAATCTTATCATATATTATATTGTGGTCAGCAGTATGTCGTTAAAGAATTCGATTTTATATGTCAGCATCTTGCATTTTTACTGTTTCTTACAAGGCTTCTGTGTTTGACCATTTTATATCAGTACACTCCTATAAGTCGGGCTTGGCATAGAGCACTGGTAGTGTTTGGCACAGTAGGTCAGAGCAGGTGGTTTGTGCTCTGTGTGTGAGTGATCCGCTCTCTCTCCTGCAGAACACTAGATCAGAGCTGCCAGGGGGATCTGCAGCTACGCCAAGCCCAGCAAGGCTTCACTTAGCTGGGTAACATCTGCTGAGGCCTCCCCTGCCTCCTGGACTTCACCATGGTAAGAGTCAGACACCAAGAACTGTGCTGAGATTAAGAAGAGATTATGAGTATTGTGCTATGCATGAAGAGCTTTTAATGCATACTTTAATGTTCTGTCATATAATTATTTTTAGCTTGTAACTGGCACATAAATGCACTTAGAGATAAACATAACCTTTTGTGTGTTTTGTCACATCAACAATTTATTCCACTATTATAATAGCAGGCGTGAATGTAAACATTGGACAATGTAAACATAATGTACAGATAACATTTTTTTTTTAAGTTACAAATAGCAAGAGAGAGGGTTTTTTTCTTTACATTTTTGTTGTCACACTATAGGACACATTGATGCATCAACTACCTATAGGCTACATGTATGAGTAATTTGTCTTCGGTAAAATCAGATACTGTTCTCACATAAGTTATTATATAGCATTATAAATCTATATGTGTGTGTGTGTGTGTGTGTGTGTTTGTATATACATATAGACTCATACAGTCATGGACAAAAATATTCTGTGTTGTTAATCCTTTTGATCTTTGATTAAAAAAAATCACAAAAATCTACCATTGGATAGTAAGAATTTAGAATTAAAATTGGGGGAAATATCATTATGAAATACGTTCCTTACTCTAATACACATTGGCAGTTTACCTCACTTGTTTTCTAAAGGGCTCAGGTCAGAGGACTTGAAAGGCCGTAGTAGAAGCTTGTTTTTTTTTGCTCCGTAACCCATTTTTGTGTTGTTTTTGAGGTTTGTGTTTGGATTTTTGTATGATTTGAAGATCCAAACATGGACCATTATTTTTTTTCACACACTTTTGTTTTGTTTTTTTCATCTGTTGATATTTGTTAAAATTTTGTCTAATAATATTTGTCTAAACAAGATGTCCAGGACCTCCAGCAGAAATATAGGCCCACAATATCAAAAATACAACAGTATATTTCATTGTACAAATGGGGTACATTTTATCCATGTGTTCACTAAACCCATCTTTAATGTTTGCTGCTAAAAAATGTTGATGACCCTCCATACATTTGATGCAGGTGCTGTTTGACAATTTTTTAAAAGGTTTTCTGACCCCGAAAATCAGCTATTTTCTACAGTTCTCCAGCTGTGGTCCTTGGAGAGTCTTAAGCCACTCAAACTCATATGGACACACACGTCCTTTTCCAGGCAGTTGCATAACATTTTTTGTTGGTTGGAAAGTCTTATTTCCAAGTCTTATTATTTTTTGGCTTTTCTTATTGTGTTTGATGATTAAAGGAATTTGGGCTTTTGTTTTCCCTCCCTTTTATATTCATGTGAAATAGAAAGCAATGGCTGAATAATTTCATGTTCATAATCACCATGGAGTGCTCAAAATTGTGAATATGAATAAGAATAAACTGATAAATGATATTTAACTTATAAGAATTTCTAGGGGTGCCAATAATTGTGTCCAACGTGTATTTGAGAAAAATATTTATTTCATAATAATATAAATGTTTTAAATTCATATTATCCAATAAAAGGTTAGTATTTGTAAATGTAAAATTATTTACACACATTTACAGAGGGTGCCGGTATGTTTGGCCATGACTGTATGTAATGTGTGTATATATAAACAATTATAAATGTATGCACATATTTTTATATTTATATGATATATAAACATAAAATATATGTCTAAGAGCCAAAAAAAACAATATTTTTTTCATAATCACACTTCTCAAACTTCTCAAATTCCACTTGGAGCAGAATAGAATGGAATAGACACCTCAGTGGTGGTGACATCTGACAGACTCTGGCCACTTTAGTCTGACCCTTCTGAGCCTTAACCCTCAGCATGTACAGTATGAATGAGAACAATCTATTCAGTGGCCTCCATGTTGAATGTGACCCTTATATTAATATTTAATGAAGTGAAGGGTAAGTGAATGTTTCTGAGGGAGGCTTGGCTCTCTCCAGGGTTAAGTGAGCTGTTAATAATTGATGATGTGCTGATTTTTATGGTTCTTTGAGCGTGTTAATAGAATAATGTACTTACTGACTGCACGGATAGAATAATGCAGTTAACGTGTGTGTTTTGTGAATAATGAAATTAGCATGTGTTCAAGGGGTCATCGCTGAGGGAGACAGGACTCTGATACACACATCTACATGAGGAACCGCTGTATGGGTCGCTCATTGCTTTCTAACCTTATAAACACCCAACTGATTCAAATCTTGTTTCATCATTTTCATTTCCGCTGTCTCTCTCTCTTCTTCTCTTTCCCCCTCTCTCGCTCTCTCTCATTGATTTTCTGTTTGTTTTTCAATCACATTATTTCCCGCACACAGCGGTGTAGCCAGCGGCTAAATGGCCCCTCTCCTACTAATTGGACGTTTAATTAGATCACAGATTTGGCCCAATTAGTCGCTGTAGGGAGGAGAGGGGATAGCCTGGGGGGGCCATGCGTGTTTATGTGAGTAGATGGTGAAGAGAGATAGCTAGGAGTGCGGATACAGAGAAGGGGGGGACGAGAGAGAAAGAATGGGAGGGTGGAAAAGAGATATCTCTCTCTAGGCTGCCTCATTAGAGATGTCAGAAAGGGTCTGCCATAATACCCCCCCTCACTACGAGTCTGGCCCCAAGAGACCTATCAGAGCAACCCGACCAAGTGTGCTTCGGGGACTCAAACCGTGCCATCTCTCAGTTTTGGGATCAGTTCAAGACACCGCTGTCCTACCTGAGAGAGCCACCACCAGCCTCAGTTTATCAGTGACTAATGCCATACCTTCATGAAAGCAAACAGACCAAGGGCAGTATATTTGAGATGGCACTGAATTGTTTTGTACTAAATGTTAAGTACAGATTATGATATGAAATTTGACTTCCATGAGCAGGGCCTCCACATCACTGTGACTGCCAGTGAGATGATGACCATCTATCATGTTCACACCTGGCCTGTAAAATGATTCCAATTGCCTGATTGGGAACTTGCGTAGCAGTTGGATTCAGGCTTTCTTTGTTAAAGTAACCTGCTCAGTTGTGACATTACAACATTTGGTAAATGGTAAAAATTAGGGATGCTCATTTCAGTTATTTCTCATAACCGACAACCGACGCTCGTTAACCGATTATTAACCGGTTAACTGACAACATTATTTTAAATGAG
>JAUMHQ010000076.1:11585893-11603643 GCA_032361165.1 Enteromius paludinosus
TGTTTGGTCTTAAAATGCTCAAGGATAATGCATTTTTGTAAGACATGTTTCTAAAAATTCAGAAATGTCCTAAATTATCAAAGGTCTAGTCCTGGCTTAAGCTAATCCCTATCCGGGAAACCGGCCCATAGTGTATGTTTTAAACAAGTTTGTAAAATATGATTAAATGTAAACAATTCTGAATCAGTTGAAAAAAAAAAAAAAATCATTTTTTTGTACCACTTAGTCCTAGGAATGCAAGTTACTTACCTGATGTTTTTTTTTTTTTTCTTAAATATAAAGAGTCTGCACAACCCAATCCAGCATTTGCAGGAGCCACTGGTCTTCTTGGGCCTTCTCCAAGAGGGTTAAAATCAGGTTAGTGTCTAAATTAGTGTCACAATGTGATTGTTTGTGTAAAACGATAATTCTCACAGAAGTGAAAATTGTCATTTATTACTCACCCTCATGTCATTCCAAACCTGCAAGACCTCGGTCATCTTCAGAAGACAAATTAAGATATTTTTGATGCAATCTGGGAGCTCGCTGACCCTCCGTAGTCAGCAAAGATCCTTATACTGTACAATCAAGGTCCAGAAACAGCAAAGAGATCTGCACCTTTTTTTTAAAACAAATTCACACCGGTACATTTTCTACATTATATTAAAATCAAATCAGAATAATGCCAGGGTGACATGAATTGTTGAATTGTGGGTTTTTTTGTTTTTGTTTTTTGTTTTTTTCCTTTCTTTTGCGCACAAAAAGTATTTTTGTAGCTTCATAAAGTTTTGGTTGAACCCCTGATGTCATATGCATTACTGTAGTGATGTCCTTGCTATTTTTTATGCTATGTAAATAATGACAAAATGTTAAATTTTCAGTGAACTATCCCTTTAAATAAGTGAACTATCTAACTGTGATTTGGAATGTAAAATATAGTTGCTTAATGTTTTGGGGGTTTTTTTGCCCCTCCACATCCTTAGGTGGTTCATATGGAGGTCCCATGTACAGGGGGGATTACCAACCCCGGGGTGGCATGATGCCTGATTTTCCCCATGGCATGCGTATGGATGAACCCCCCATGAGGAGAGGTTATTCTGACATGGGTGACTTCACTAGCCCGGGTCGCTATGGTAACAGCATGCCTGGACCAGACAGGGGGATGATGGAAACAGATGACATGCAGCATTTCCCTGATGATGGACCCATGCGCATGGGCCCAGATGGCTTTGGGCCTGGTCAGCGTAATGATGGCAGGGGCAGACCTTTCCCTAATGACATGTCCATGAACAGCAGCAGCGACAGATTGATGGGACATGGTCCTAAAGGCCCGGAGAATAATAGCCTTCCTGCAACTCTGCTGAAATATCTGGTACTATTCTCTTTTGGATATACCATAAGCTGGTTGAGGCACTTGATGTGTTTACATGATCAGCTGTTTGGAATTATTAAAATGTGTGTGTTTCTGGTTTATTATTAGGACTCTTTCCGTATTGAAAACGAGGACGATGCTCAGATTGTCTTGAAGGTCACACAGAAGCTCACAGATGTTCTGATGGAGTATCGCCTCAGAAGTATTTCATCGGTAAAGGCTCTTATTTATGCTCTACATTTGTTATCATTTTATTATTGTTATTGATGCAAATGGCATTTCTTAATCATTTTCTGTAAGCTCAGATCAAACATTTAAATATAATCTTGGTCATTATATGAAAACAAGTGACTACAGAATATCAGTTGTTCCAGAAAGATGAGTAATAAAGAACAGATGACTAACCTATCTGTAGTTATGTGTAAGATAAACATTTTTACAATTAGAAAAATGTTAGCAAACATAGAAATTATTTTAGAGATTGGGATGACTTTCTGAAGTACATTTGTGTTGTAAACAGTAAGAAGTCAAGGAAGCTGGTTGCAGATTTGTTTTCTGCACACACGTCTAACACAGGATGTGGTTACTGCTTTACATGCTTGATTGCCTTTTTAAAGAATTATGATGTTTTCATTGAAAGTGTTAGTTATCTCAAACTTATTTCACTTGGTTCTCTAAAAAATAAGGTTGTGTAAATAATCTTTCTGAAAAGATCCAAACATTAGCAGCAAAAGAACATGCTGTATATAATGAACAACAGCATCAAGTCGTCGGTCACATTTAGCGAATTAGTCCAAAATAGTCCAAATTATTGAAAGAATTGTATTTTGTTTTTTACAGCCATGTTTAGTTTTGAATTGTCTTTCAGGTGCCCAGTGTGAAGCCTCTGCCCTCCATGAATTACTCTTCCTCATGTCTTCCACACAACTCAAATGACAGATTCTCCAGCAACATGCCAGGTACTGCACACCTTCATCTGGGGCCAGACTCTGCCGAGTAGAGATCGTGAAGTGGAGCCGTGGAATAAAAGTTCCTAGCAGACCCAATCACAAGCTCACAATCATGACACCACACCCCGTTTTTATAGCATCAAATAACTAGTTTAAGTCAAACTTCTTAGAAAGACAAACACTTTAATAAATCAACATAAGAACTACTTAAAATGACGGAAACTACCTTTTTGTAAAAAATATATTTGAAGTGTTATTTAATTTAGTTTGTCTCGCGTCCCATTAGATTACATGGAGAGGGTGGGGTTTATGACCTATACTGCAGCCAGTCACCTGGTTCAAAGACACAACGGCTTTACTTTTCAAGGCTTGTGCTGCACATTTATTTTATTTTTTTTATGTGTCAGGCTCTACTATTGTTAGTTTTGAGTTCAAAATAAAAGTACAACCTCATTTGCAAAATATTTGCTTTGCTGGAACACTTCAATATAAAATATAAAGCATTTTTTGTGTGGCATTTCCAATATCACGACCATTACTATTATATGAAATGACTCATATCCTCATAGTTTGGTTATGCCGCCCACCCCTGGTTTTAAATCTTAGCATATCTAACTGCCATTTGGAACATTTGGTATTGCCTCTATTATATCTGTGGGCAAGATGTTTACATGGGTTTTTAAAGATTACACTGTCCAAAACGTAAATGCTAATAAGAATATGATTGGTTCATTTTGACTTGGCTTCTGGACTGTGGAAACAGTAATTACAGTAACTCATTTTATCATTTAAACAATTTGGCATAATGCTTGAAGTTCATTTTAACACAAACTGCTCTTCCCTTGACAGGTCCATCAAGATTCTACAACTGAACATTGATGTAATGGATGAGGCCAAGACTTGGATGCAACCTGCCTTGCTGGGTTTTTTTTTTTTTTTTTTTTGACTGTTCATGACCAAACATAATTTTTTCTTGACTTTTAGAGTGCTTTGTTTTTACAGTGTATACATGAGTAGAATTATTTTAAATGGTTTTTTTTTTCCCCTTTTGATGAAAGAAAAAGGTTTGTAGCAACACTGTTTTAGTGAGTGTAAACCTTCTTTAAGTGAAGTCAGCAAGTCAAACAATGTGACTGCTTGTTTCTAAAGGTCTGTTGTCATATGTCAAATAAATTCATAGTTCCTTACGGAACCTTGTTTCTTTTGTATGATTTGTGTGTAAGGTGTCTACATCCTTCAGGTGTCCTTGTTTTAATCAGGTTGTCCCACAGTTTGATTACAGTATCTCCATAAATTTTAGCACCTGCTTTATCTTATAAAGTTCAGTCTTGACCGTACCAAGTATAGCTTTATTCATTATCAAGAATGGCATGCTACTGTTGATTTATACAGATTTTTAATAATCAGTTCTTCATATGTATCTTGAAATGACAGAAAATTGAATTGAGAATTCAAGTCACATGTCTATTAGGTTTAATTATAATAGAACACATATACATGTCAAATCAAAAAGAAATTTATCCGTCATTAAGACGTCAAACAACTCCTGTTTTTTTTTAGGTCTTTACAAAAAAATGCATATGCAGACGCCAAATCAAAATACTGAATCAATTAAGCCAAACAAAGACTAGTTGGAAAGTCTTATAACATTTGTCCTGTTAAACCTAAAATATAAACAATGAACTAAATATTAATATGAAAGACCATATGTAATGTCTGTTTTTAATTGAAGGTAACATGCTGCATGTCATGCAACTAAGCCAAGGAAAAAGTGCAAAATAATGTAATTTAGCTTGCGTTTTAAACGTGAAAGTAAATCCTTAATAAAGTCCTTAATAAACATTGAAGTAGATGAAAACCTTTCAAAGTTGTCCTAAAACTACAAAACAATACCAGTACTTTTCTTGGGACAACTTTGATTCACTTTAAATGTTGACTACTGTACTTCGGGAACCTTTGGACTTAACAAAAAACTGTTTTTTGGAGGGTACACTCCTTCCATGTGGTACTCAAAATCCTTTCAGGGAATCAATCGCTTGAGCGCATTCTTGAACGTTTTTTTTTTTTTTTTTTAAATATAGCTCACAGAGCTAATAATAAAGCTTACGCTGGATCTTCAATTGTAGTAGTTGTCCTCTACATTTCCTCCAGGACATTACACTACTGCTGAAAACATCTCACTTCAAGTTGTTCACCATGCACCAAGTATTTTCTCCTTCTGTTGACGTGTGATACAAGTGAGTAGAACTTTTGCCCCCATGAAATACTTCCCATGGAGACTCTGGGCCAGTTGGGCAATTTCCTCACATTCGAACTGCACGATGGCTTCCCCAACACCATTGCCCTTGCTGTCAACAAGCAATATGATTGCATCTTCACAGACGTTAAAGCGCATGAAAAAGTCTCTCACCTCTTCTTTCCGGACATCTGCGCGAAAATTACGTGCGTAAACACATGACATGGCTAAATGTGGTTTTCCATAAGGTGGCGGCCTCCAGCCTTTAGTGCATCTGTTTCTGCTGAGTATAGCAAGCATTTCTTCTTTAGTAATGGGTGACACTTCAATGTTCTTTAAGCCAACAGTTGTGCCGTTCATGTTCAGAGCGGAGGTATATTCTTCTGCATGCTCAAAGGTAATAAAAGCAGTGCTTGTCCTCTCTGCCCACTTATTCAATAAATGTTTTATTCTGTAGTTTGGAATTTCATGACAGCCAAAAATCTCCTTGATCTCCGTCTTGGTTATGTTCTTTGAAAGATTATTGACAATAACACAAAGTTCTGTTTTAGGGGACGGAAAGTTTCTGCAGTATTTTTTTGGAGATTCAGGTGAAGGCGGCGTCTCTGCACTTCTTTTGGTGGAGGAACCTCTAATTGCATTTCTTTCGGTGTTCACTTCTCTTTGCTCTGAGAAAGTGTGAGGTTTGACGTTTTGCATGGAATTTTTGGACTGCTCCACAGCATCTGTCCACATCTTCTCATGGGCAAGTCTGACCTCAACATTGTATTCTTTGAATTTTCTGTGGCTGTATTTCAGCCCCTCCTCAGCATCTGTGAAACTGGTCAACTTCACCAGACAACACCAACCCAGTTGCAGTCTAACTTTTGTGATGACTTCCAACACAGGGAGTCCCAGTAGGAACTGGTAAATCTCTTCTTTGGGAACGGAGTCAGGAAATCCATAAAGCCGAAGGTAGCCTGGCTTACAGGAATTGAGGTTTTCTCCTCTGCTTTTCTGCTCTTTAGATGCCATGTCATGAGTTAGACTATGCTGACTATCCATTATTCTTTGGTTGTCCGTTGAGGACCATTTATCTGCTCCTGGAATGTTTTGTTTGGAATTTTCAGGCACTTGGCGTTGATCCACTTTTTCATTTGAATGCAGTCCTTGAATGGCAGTCATTAGACTAAGCAAAAGAGCTCTGTTAGTGTCAGGTGGCGATGATGGCACTATTTTACTCTCCACTGTTGTTGACTTTGGTTTCTTTAATCTCAACTCCATTTTTTTCTTGATTTCAGCCAGACTGCTAATATGTAATGAAATACAAGAGCCTCGGAGTTGTTTTCCAGAGTAGCGCATGGCTAGTTGGCCTTCTCTCTCTGAATTAAAAATAATGAAAGCTTCACCCATCTTGCCACCGGTGATATGAACACCACCCTCAGGTATGTGCAAGCCATGGAAAAATCTTCGAATGTCATCAGATCCTGCCTCTGTGTTTAAACCTTGCAAACGCAGAACCACTATTGTCATGATCAGATTCCTCTTACAAACCAATGGGATCTGTTGAAAAACCAAAAAGAAAACTTTTAAACCCAGTTTCAAAAATCTAATTGGAACATTAAAAAAAAAAATCAACTGTTGAAACTTTTAAAATGGTCAAAAATGACTTCAGGAAATCCACTAGTAATTTAATTAAACAATTGATTACAATGCGTCCCCAGAACCTTACTTACCGTTCAACACAACTTTTTTTGTCAAAAAAGCCACGCGGTAAACCTGCACACAGCACAGCTCGCGCGTCCGGCGGGAAACACACTCGACTCGACTTCCTCTCGCAGAGACATTTTATGAGCGCGCACGCTGCACGCCCTCTGAGCGTGAACAGGAACCGATACGTCATCACGCGTTTTCTGTACCATGGCGACGGAGACGCTAAGAACATTTGTGTGCAGTTTCTCCATCATACTCCTGTTAAAACTAAACGGGCTTTTCTGCCAGCAGTTCTCTATATCTTTTCAGCAGCCCTCGGATTGTGGTGTGGACAGTTATTTTGATATTTCGAGCTTGTCTTGTGTGAAATGCGGGCCGAATCAAGTCAGCAGCAAATCAGGTAACGTTACACGAAGCGCAGATTAGTTTGCTTTGTTTTGACCAACTTAACCTGTAGATTATAGACGCTGTACACTAAACAGCAGTCGTTTGCTAAAATATATTGTCATATTTGTTTTGAGTACACTGCATGCGCGCCAATAAAACGTTCTGCGTTCGGATCTTCACATAGCGCCATAGTAAACAAAGAGATGATTATGTAATGGATGTAATTATAAACACCGAACGTATAATGCACTGAATTGTACACCCGCTCGTATGTTTATGTGTTTTTCTGTTGTATAGGACTGGCATGTAAGTGTCAGACTGGTTTCAGGGTGCTGGTCAGTAACGGGGCGTCCATCACCTGCCAGCGGTGTCCTGATGCTAATCAGGTTTTGTATTAAATTTAAATTACTAACAGAAGATCTTGTATTAATGATAATATTAAGAATCCTAATACTTTAATACATTCATATGATTACTCATTCATAGGGGGTCACCCAGGATGGGTATGGGTGCATCCATTGTCCTGGAAGTGTAGGCGAGAATGGCAAGTGTCAGTGCCCTAAGGGAAGCGTTTTAGGTAAGAGGTTTTCATTTTAGTTGCGCATAAGCATGATTCAAATATAGACTGTTTTGACGAGCACTTAAATGCACTCACAGAATTCTTTATGATTTTATGGCATGTCTGTATTGGTCAGTGGAGAGAGATGGGAATGGGAATCCATTAAATGAATCGCGATGTGAAGCATGTAATGCAACCGAGCCTGCATTTTCTACCCCAGATACAACAGGCAACAAGTAACTATTTCTATCAATGCAACTGGATTTTCATGTTGATCTTCATGTCGTATAAAGTTATTCATTTTATTTGGACATGTGTATTCTTAGGTGTGTAAGATGTGATGACTCCTTCATTAACTCATCTCAGTCTTGTGTTTGCGGTACATCAAACATACAGGTGACAATCTCAGACATTACCCGTTTATTCCAAACGTTTGACCAGTAGTGTACAGTATGTATATGTTTATTTGATGCATTGGTACTGATGATTGCATTGCTTTGCTTACAGGCAGGTGGGATGTGCTTCCCTTCAAACAGTCTACCTACCTCAGTTCTCCCAAATGTCATATTTAGCCAACTGGTAAGAATTTAAAGTTTAGTAGTATGCTTCTGTTAGCATGCTGACGTTTGTTGCTTTAAAGTGTGACGTTTTTGTATTACACAGGGCAACTCCATCCTATCAGCATGGTTTTCAAACTTCATGTATTCTTCAGCAGCTGCCTGTTTGGTAAATTTCTACACACAAGCACGAGTCTGTTTAAATGTGTACATGTCAGGCTTTACTTTGGAACGTATTAAAGTTTTGCTCGTTTTGCTCTGTAGTTGTTCTCCAACCAGACAGCATGCCAGTCTCTGGGCAACATGTGTGTGATGAACATGCACTCCTTTAGCACCATCAACAATGATGCCTGTGGCCTCTACAACACAATCTACAGAGCAACAGCTGCTCAGGGCAGCAGCCAGGATGTCTCCTACTGGTAACACACATACAATTAATATATAGTACTTTACAGTTTACTATTGGACACTGTCTTTTCTCTATTTGTATTTCATATATCAAGACTCTATTCATTACCCAAGTGATTCTTATTTTCACACATATTTCAAGTTAACATATGACTCTATGTAACCATTGTATGACTATACAATACTTAGCATAGGTTAAAAAAAGCATATGCCCTACAGGCAACTGTCTCATGACTTCCATTTACCACGGCTCTGAAAATATCTTTCTCGTGATACAAGATAATATAGAAAACCACTATAAGTGCATATCTAAAGTCTATTTGTCATGGTGTTCAGCGGAAAGTGTTTCTGTCTATCTATAAAGTATTTAATTTCACGGGTAATGGGTGGAAGAATCCAGTTTACTTGTATTTGTGACCCTCACAGAGCCTCACTCTCATTTGTGACTCTAGGAGGCCAAACCTGCCGTGGCTCTACTATGGAGACCAGCTTGGGTTGGCATCACGGATTCTACAGAATGAGCCGCTTCCTGTTGGATTCAGCTTTAAAGGGGCACAAAGGGTAAACACATACTAAACATACTATGAGCATAAGCATACATGTAGTCGTTTTTACAAACCTTCCTCTCACTTTCAGAACACTAACATTGAGCTGCGGGCTGCTGTTTACTCAGTGCGTGGGGAGTTTCTGAGATGGGAAAACGTCGGTGGAGGACACCTCCAGGTAGGCAGGCATGATCAATTTATACTCTAGGGAAGGGGTCACCATATTCAGTCTTGGAGGGCTGGTGTCCTGCAGAGTTTAGCTCCAACTTGCCTCAACACCTGCCTTGAAGTTTCAAGTATACCTAGTAAGAGCTTGATTAGCTGCTTCCGGTGTGTTTGATTAGAGTTGGAGCTAAAATCTGCAGGACACCGGCCCTCCAGGACTGAACTCACAAGTAATATATTTCTTTTTTAAATATTTCTTTTTGCTGTTTTACCTTTTATTGAGATATTATAGTGTAGAATAGATGGGAATATTTTGAAGCTATTCAAAATGTATAAGACATAAATGAAATAAATAATGTGATGCAGAACTGAAATACCATCAAGTCAGTTGATATGCTTGTTTATTTGAGGTGTTTTTTGTTGATTAGCAACTCTTTGGCATACACCTATCATACAATACAATTCTAATTGTAAAGCATTGTAAAAGACATATATGCTAAATTAAATCCTCTATAGCTGTGTCCAGATACCCCTATCAGACAACAGTCTGCTTTCACATTTGGGACAGCCTACAAGCAGAGTGTGAGTCTGACTGTTCCATATTTATCAAGTTTCTTACATAATTTTATGTAATATGTGGATATATGTTAAAGATTTTTTTCTCTCTCTCTCTCTTAGTGTGTTCTCTCTGTGTCAGATCTTCTGAATAGGTATCCAGAGCCTGTTTTCTATGATGTGTTCCTGGTCACTCAGAAGCCACAGGAAGACAAGCGTCTTCTTGCGGTCCCTCTCCTAAATATCAACCAGCAGTTTAATGGCCAGTTCACTAATGAGGGTACAACATACAAACACATTTTTTTGATCAAACGCTTTCATATCATGGTCTTGCCGCTTTATCACCATGCTGACTTCCCTTGTGTCAGGATCTAACATGAATAACTGGTTACTGACCCGGAGGCTTATGCTTGTGGACACGTTGAGTGGAAGGCTGAACTCTTTAAGTTCTACACCTGGGGTCATACGTGTGGCCTCTAACATGAAGATCAGGTAAGTACTCGCAAATACATAAAACACATATAGTTGGAGATCACTAAGCTTGATGTGCTGCACTGGACAGGTTTCAGCTGGTGCCGAATACACAGAAGGGACAGGTGTACCCCCCTCTGATGACTGTAACTTACTCAGATATACCTGTCACTGACCTCACCACTCAGACTGTTACAGTAAGTCTCCAATATGGTCTATATGTCAATGCAGTTAATCAAAAAACATTTTTATTTATTTATTTATTTTTTAAAGAGAAGATACATGATGCAGTGTTATAAATGACATAAATGCTAAATATTTAGTACTTTTAAAGTATTTATGTGATCAACCAAACAGGTTGTTTTATGTACGTATTTACAGGTGTCATTCTCTATTGAGTATACAATGGACCAAGAAGAAGCTCGGGTCAAAACTGATGTGAGTTTGAACAATGAAAACCAATTTTGTGTTTTATGTTGGTGAGCTTATATTCTATGTGGATTCATATCCAGATTGCTCTTGGTGTGCTTGGTGGGGTGGCTGTTGTCCACTCTTTATTGAAGACAGCAAGCTGGAAAAGAAGAATTGCATCTCCTCTCATTGACCTGCAGGTACAGGCTCCCATTCTGAGATGATTATAAACTATTTACAACCTAGATGCATAATAATGTGATTTTTGTTTCAGACCATTATGAAGTTTCTGGTGTTCTATGCTGGTGACCTGGCAAATGTTTTCTTCATCATCACAGTTGGAACAGGCCTCTACTGGCTCATATTCTTTAAGGTTTGCATTCATCATGTCTGTCAGCGGCAGTCTAGTCTATTATGAATATGATTTAGCCTCATGTGAATCTTTTTTCCTTTTTCTTTCTTTTGCTTTTTCCCTCAATATTTTCCAGACAGTGGAGGCAAGTCTATCACTTTTTCTGTTGTTAAATGTTGTCTCACCCACTTATCAGACATCAGTGTAGTATTTATGTTTCTGTGAATTTCTTCCCCTGTCCTGTTAAATGAGATTTTGATTTATTTTTATGCTGGGATGTGCAGTCTATTCATACCATTTATTAGTTTTTTAGGTCTAAAGACCTGTTCACATCAAGAAAAGTGTTTGGCAATATTGCATTTCTGACACTCGCTTGTCACTGAAAGGAAGTCAACTGTATTTACATGTTTTCAAACTTTTATCATACTCTGTTTGTGTGTGCCATCAATTCATAGTTTTATGTAACAGCTGTAGCTCTGGTCATGTGAACAAAAGCATAAATCTTATTCATTCGCCATTGTGAACACTCCTTAAAAGAAATTAAGACCTATAAAAGGGCTTTTTGTGTATCTCCAGGCCCAGCTATTTGTGTCTGTATTGCTGCCATTAACAGCTCAGGAGGAACGCTTTGTTGTTTATGTTGGCTGTGCCTTTGCTTTGAAGGTGAGCACAAATATGAACATTACACGCTACAGGTAGCTAATGTAATTTATATGTCTGTGTTTTCCCTTTCTGCCCAGGTTAACCCAACCTTTTTTTTTTTGTTACAGACTGTACAGTTTCTTCATAAGCTCTTTGTTCAGCTGTCAGTGGATATTTTCTTCATAGATTGGGAAAGACCTCGTGGTAAAGCCAGTAAACATGTGGAGGGTAATTACAGTCTTTCTCTAAAGTGCTTCTCAAATGCATGTTCCATTTATATGGATTCAAACTCTGCACTCTTAATCTATTTTTTTAAATAATAAATATTCTATAATTATGTTGTAATGTACTCAGGTTCTGGAGAAGCAAAAAGTCAAGCATCTCCTGTCAGTATTTGGAGAACATATTTTGTGGCCAATGAGTGGAATGAGATTCAGTCCATTCGCAAGATCAACCCCACATTTCAGGTCATGGCTGTGCTTTTCTTCCTAGAGGTGAGGCCAGCAACACACTACAGCTCTGTCCCAAAGCATCAACAGTTTGCCTCTAAAAGGAGCATAATATCTTGTTAAGGAGTGTACTAAAAGTGAACTATCTGACTTTTCCTGTGTAAATGTAAATCTACCATCCCAGAAAAATTAAAAAGAATAACCCAGTTATTCTTTTTTGCAAGCCTTTCTCTGCAAGCTTGTGATCAAATGACCAGTTGTATACTGTTCTTTCTTTGGCTGCACTGATGACATTTCCTATCTGTTTTTAGAGCTGAAATTCTCAACTTTTGAGATTTATGTTGATATTCTAAAAAGGTGCATAATAGGTCTTTGTTAACTAATTTAAAATGTTGTGCTTGCAGGTGGTTGGTTTCTCAAATTTGGCTTTAAGAGACCCTTCATCCAACCTGCGTCGGTCTCCAGAGGCATACACACCGCCATACAGCCTCATACTCCGTTACGGTTTGGCTTCTGCAATGTGGCTATGCATTGGCTTAATACAGGTGAGAACATGTATACTTAAATATAAGCAGCCTGTCTTATTGTTTGTGTCACTTGTCCTGTTTCACATGTTTCTTTCTGTGTCATTTTGGCTTAGATGATATTCTTCACAGTATTCCATGAACGCTTTATTGAAGACAAGATACGCCAGTTTGTGGATCTGTGCTCAATCAGCAATGTAAGTATTAAGCTAGAAATCTTTTTTGCAAACACACTATAACTCATAAACAATAAGTGTACATTTTTAGACTGTAGCATACAGTATGTAATGGTTTAATGTAGCTTGATTTTTGTCTTTTGTTCTTATGTGTGTCTGGAAAAAAAAGTTTAAATTTGTTTATTTTCCATAGTACTGTTTTTCTTGGAATTTCTTAGTAGTCGGAATATTGTATGGGTTGAGAGGCCTAGAAGATGTATGGGGAACAGGAGGCCTTATGAGCCAAACAACTTTCTCCCATCTCCCGACTGCATCTCTGGAGCTCTCAGCCACAGTGATCTTTGGGTTCTTCTTTACCTCTCTCACCAAGGCTCTTCTCCCCCGATAACTCAGTTATGCCAGACGGCCAACTCTAGGAAGGGTTCTGGTCATCCAAAACTTTTATGGAGGCCACTGTGCTCTTAGGAACCTTAAGTGCAGCAGGATTTTTTTTGTTACCATGCCCAGATCTGTGCCTCGCCACAATTCTGTCTCTGAGCTCTTCAGGCAGTTCCTTTGACATCATGATTCTCATTTGCTCTGACATGCATTGTGAGCTGTAATGTCTTACAGTATATAGACAGGTGTGTGGCTTTCTTAATCAAGTCCAATCAATATAATCAAACACAGTTGGGCTCAAATAAAGGTGTAGAATCATCTCAAGGATGATCAGAAGAAATGGACAGCACCTGAGTTAAATATTTGAGTGGCACAGCAAAGGGTCTGAATACTTATGACCATGTGATGTTTCAGTTTTTATTTTTTGATAAATCTACAAAAATGTCAACAGTTCTGTTTTTCTGTCAATATGGGGTGCTGTGTGTACATTAGTGAGGAAAAAAAATGAACTTAAATGATGGCTGCAATATAACAAAAAAATGCAAAAAAATGAATACTTTCTGTACCCACTGTATGCATGTCTATGTGTCTGGTAGATTTCAGTGCTGCTGCTGTCTCATCGATGTTTTGGCTACTACATTCATGGACGTTCTGTTCATGGTCATGCTGACACTAACATGGATGAGATGAATACAAACCTGAAGAGGGAGGCGGTAGGATTAATTTTTTGGTCTTATCTTTAATAATAGAAGTTTGAATGGAGGACTAATTTTACTTTTATGCATTTTTAGGAGAATCTGTGTGGCCAAAGGGGACTTTTGCCAAACTCAGACACTCAGACATTTCAGATCTCCATAACCAACCGCCTCCGAGCACAATATGACCGGATAATCGAGCCAATCAACAGGGTATAAACACAAACATAAACACTTATATTTACTTATCTAAAAGAGAGGATATCCCATAGGCTTTCATTGTTTTTAACAAAGCAAATAAAGATAAAAAAAATATTTTATTTGAAGAAATCTTATTACATACAAGAAAACTTTTAACATTTTTAGAAAAACAATTTACTTGTTTTAATGAATCATTTTTATCTTTTGCTGTAATCCATGTTTTTGTCCACATTTTGCTTACATTTTTTCCCAAGGTATAGCAATGTGCTCTCCCACACATATCACTCTTGGTAAAGGTGGTTAATAATGTCTCTACCCCTACAGAGACGTGGGCCCTCAAGGTTGGTGGACGCTTCAGCCAATCCATGTGAGCAGAGCACAAAAGCTTACCATACGATGAACCGATTCCTGGGCTCTGTCATTGATCACGTGAGGATTTCCTTTCACTGATGTTTGTGATTTTGGTCCAGTAGTTTACTATGGTTTGTTTGTGTTTTAATTAGCTCTGAATCCTATTTTTCCAGGCACACCGTGAGATGGATTACATAGTGAAAGATAAGCTGCTATTTGAGAGACTTGTCAGTATGGAGTTTATAGAGCCACTGGATAAAAGCATCTTCTATAATGGTAAAAAAAAACACTCTGCAAATCTTTTCAAAACATTAGTGTTTTGAGTGATTGAGTGATAGTGTTTTTTGTTTATCTTCTCTCAGATGATTCTCACTCATTCGCTGATGTCCTCTTTTATGGTAACGAGGCTGTGTTGTTGGTCTTCGACACCCTCTTTTTCTGTGTGGTGGATCTGGGCAGCCAGAACTTCATTCTCGCAGCTGTGTTAACATACCTCCAGCAGCTGGTTAGTATATGTGAATATGTGAATGGACTGGTTTAATTCAACAACAGAGTTGATGTTTAAGATGAAGTTTTATTGTGCTTTTCTTCAGGTCTTCAGATTAATACGAAATGGAATGGGCCGCAGGAACCTAGCAAACAAAACTCTGGTTGACAAACGATTTCTCATCTAGTTCCTCTGCTTTCTGTTGTCTTAACGGTGTTTCTGTTTTATGCCATGGCAGCCTTCAGATTTTTGTATTGTTTTTGTATAAAAGTATTGTTTGTGCAGGATTGTTGTACCTTCTTTACCAGGACAGTTCAGGATGTGATGTATAAATCTTTTGATATTTAAAAATTAAAATCTTTTCTTGCTTTTTATGAGGCCTTTCCGGAGTTCATTTAATTCTCCATAGTTTGCTTCAAGTTTTTAATCTTCTTCAGAGCACACAAGTGATGCCTCTTGTCAGTTCTGTATACTTGGTTCTCTTGGAAGTAATGTATGGCTGCAAATGTTTTTTGAAACTTATTGAAAATTAATTCACAGGCCCCAGCAAGAATTGAACTCGCGACCCCTGGTTTACAAGACCAGTGCTCTAACCACTGAGCTATGGAGCCTCACCTGTTCTTGTGCCATCCTCATTACCATATGAAAGGTACTGACAATCTTTCTGCATCTGTAAGAGGTGTGTCTGTCATACCAGAAGTGAACACCTTTGCAGGACAGTCATGCATACCTACATCACAGATATCAAGTCAATCATATCACAAGAGGAGCAAGTTATGATACTTTGATGAGAGATTACAAACTGACTATTTATTCTGAATTGCTGATTTGGTGCTCAAGAAACATTTCTTCTTATTATTAATGTTGAAGACAGTTGTGCTGCTTAATATATTGTTTTGCATCTTTTCGTTGAACATCCGTAATGTTTCTTAGCTTTCTTTTTCTTTTTTTGTTTACTCACAGTTAAATGCTTCATACCAGTATTGCTCAATAACCTTCTGTTGTACCACTAATCATTTATATCGCTAAACATTTTTTCATGACCACTCAAAAATGTATTATAGGCCCCAGCGAGAATTGAACTCGCGACCCCTGGTTTACAAGACCAGTGCTCTAACCACTGAGCTATGGAGCCTCACCTGTTCTGATCTTGTCTTAATTACCATAAGAAAGGTACACTTCAAAGGGTGTGTCCAGCATTTCCCTGTAGCTTTAAGACGAATGACAAACACATGATTCATGTGTCACAAATGACATCCTTCTGTCTACATAACTTCATTTTTCATTCAATCTTAGTACATTATAATTGTTCTATACAGATTATGAAGAAAAACAAACAAACAAAAAAAAAACCCGGCAGATATTTAAATTTTTTCCTATATGGCTAATTTTTATATACTTAAATTTTTTATATACTTAAATGACATAAAAGTTTTAAGTAATAATTTACCATGTATTTGTTTTCACCCACATGTTTCCTAAGAGAAAACACGCTCAGTTACACCAATGTAAAGAAATGTAATAGAACAAAATGAAACCAAAATGTATTCAAATCAAGTTTCAACTTTCCATTCTGTAAAGATCAGATCAGAAAGTTGCAGCACTGCTTTACACTTTTTGCGCTTTCTGATCTGATCTTTACAGAATGGAAAGTTGAAACTTGATTTGAATACATTTTGGTTTCATTTTGTTCTATTACATCTATTACAGACATATAATTTGAAACACTTTACAGAATACAGGCATCAATGATTTGGTTAAATTTTGTTTCATTTGTTTACATTTGTGTATCTGTGTGTGTGCAAAGCAGTGCTGCAACTTTCTGATCTGGGGCCTGTTCCATAAACCAAGATTAGAGTATAAGCCAGGCTTGTTTCAGTTCATCTGACTTAATGCCAGTTAATTTGTATTACAGTAAAATAAGTCAGACTATCTGCCATAAGCCTGGCTTATTTGGTAAACTTGTTTTATGGATGTTATATGGATGTTATGTTTGATTATTAAGGTTGGAGCTAAACCATACAGGACATCGTCACTCCAGGGGCCTGTTCCATAAAGAACAGCCTGTTCCATACAGGACATCGGCACTCCAGGGGCCTGTTCCATACAGGACATCGGCACTCCAGGGGCCTGTTCCATAAAGAACAGCCTGTTCCATACAGGACATCGGCACTCCAGGGGCCTGTTCCATAAAACAAGTTTACCAAATAAGCCAGGCTTATGGCAGATAGTCCGACTTATTTTAAACCAAATTAACTGGCAATAAGTCAGACTAACTGAAATAAGCCTGGCTTAAACTCTAATCTTGTTTTATGGAACAGGCCCCAGGACTGACGTTTCCTACCCTTGATATATTTTGAAGAACTTGGTGTCTTTCATTGTGTTCTATTTGAGCGGTTATGTTTTATTGACAGTCATTTACATCTGTAAACACTTTTGATAGTTGTTCAAAATTGTCCTTGAGATATTAATCAGGCCCCAGCGAGGATCGAACTCGCGACCCCTGGTTTACAAGACCAGTGCTCTAACCACTGAGCTATGGAGCCTCAGCTGATTTGACCTGATCAGGTCTTGTCCTGATTATTATATGAAAGGTACTGACGGCGAGTGTTTCTGTAAGGGGTGTGTCTTTCTGTTGAGTCTCTTTTGTTCACACTATCAAACATAATGTTTGCTTGGTTGCAACCAGTATTGAGTTTTGTGTCTGTTTTGTTTGAAGGAACCTTCATAATTTTCAACTAAATTTTACCTTGTTTAAAGATGACAAACAGCTGATTGCTTGTGATCATTAGTTTTTCTCGCTTGCACCATTTTTGAAACCTTGCTCCATTTTCTGAAACCATTAAACACAAGACCTTATCTTCAAGCACTATTTACAAAAGCCCTACTCTTAATGCAAAATTAAATTTTCACCTCAAAACAGTTTTACCTGTGTTCAAAATCAAGCACTGCTCTCAAATCAGAAACAAAGTGATCAAAATGATATCAAGCAATCAGTAAACAATGCACCAAAAAATAGAAAACACATTGTTCAAAACATAAAGTTCTCAAGAAGAACTACATTTTTAATCTCAAAACAAATGTAATATTTTCCCGCCACTGTCTTTTGATCAATGAAAACATGCTATCACAGTAGCTCAAAATTGAGTGGTTGCGTTGAATCAATTACATGTGTTCTCTATTTGTATTTGATTGTTGCCACTTGTGT
>JAUMHQ010000076.1:11621934-11634382 GCA_032361165.1 Enteromius paludinosus
CTAAGCTACATACCTTCTATGTACATATCAGAGAACAATTTAAAATATTCTTTCAATGCATTCTATGGCACCTTTAACATTCACTGATGTATTCATAATTTATTTGCTTAAAACATCATATTCCGTTGTATCATCCGAAATAATTTTGCATTGAACTAAACTTTGCAGATATGCTGATTTGATTTCCATTAACAGAGCACCATTTTTTTTAAATATTCATAACCCCTGTTTTATAACCAAATATAATACAAGCATTTACAACAGATATGTCTGGCCCAGATAGTGTAATACAATATGGTTCAGCATTTAAAAAAAATGCTAAATGTGAGTCATCCTATTGGAATGAAGCTTTCTAAAGCCCTCCCAGGCACAGGAAATTCCTTAATAAATTTCAGCTATGAGAAATCTCTTGCAGTGTGATGTCTCACGTACAGCTGGTAACTCACTTCCTTTAGTTTTCATTCACCTCACTTGTTATCAGCTTCAGACTGCAGGAAATTAGTTATACTAGCCACCACCTCAAGAGGGCACAATGCTTTTGATAGTCATTTTTCTACCGCATCTGATTCCTTCTTCTGATGTGACTATAGATTGTGCATAACATGGTAAAGTAACTCAGTTGGTAACATATGTTGTTGTCAACATCAAAACTCTCGGTTTAATTCCCAGGGGGTAAACACAAAGTGATGAAATCACCAGTAATTAGCTTTGGATATGCACTAGCTGAATGCATAAAATGTACTTGAGTCTCTTATTCCTCTCAAATGTTTTCACTCTTGTCTCTTAGCATATAGACAATTAACTGAGCACCAACACAAGCATCACATGGTTTATGTGAGCCAAACAAGCATAAACACTTTGTCACAAGCAAACTGCAATACACACCAATTAATGAAGAAAATATTTTTTTGTTTCTAGGTCATTTCACTGCAATGGTGTGGAAAAGCTCGAAGAAACTTGGTGTCGGTAAAGCAGTGGCCTCAGATGGTTCTACCTTTGTAGTGGCACGTTATTTCCCTGCCGGCAACATTACCAATCAGGGCCACTTCCAGGCCAATGTCCTGCCCCCTAAAAGCTGATCCAAATGTAGCTGGACACAATGAGAACGAAGGTAGGGAGGGGAACTGAAACAGGATGGGGAACAGCTGAAATCAGAGAGACTTTTACCTGGAGGTCCAAGCACAGTGATGGTTGACCTTAATACACAAATCTTACTTGAAATGAAGAGCTTCTGTCTTTACATTTTTGGGCTTTTTATTATCTTGAATATAAAGAGCCTTACAGTAAACTAAACGTTGAAGCTAATGCTCGTTATACTTTGCATTTAACTAAACTTTCATTGAGGTAAGGTCAGTTTGTGTGCCTCTTTGTGGATGGTGATGTCAACAAAACAGTATTAGAAATGATTTTTAAGAATGAAGCAAACACAGATATAATCGCATACCTCCACTGCACTAAAATATAATGTGAATAATTATTTGGGATGTAGTTTTCATGCTGAATGTGAAAAGAAGTGTGGGGACGTGACATTGAAATACATGAGATGCAGAAATAAGTTTTGGTAATGTTCATCCCTTTATATCATAGACTGATCGTTCATCGTTATTATTTTGGTCATCTTTGTATCCTTGTGTATTGATATGGATTAAAATTGACAGTGTTCAAATAGTCGGTCTGATGTCATGTTTGCATTCAAAATTGATTACAAATATTATTTTTGATTTATAGTTGCACAATTGTGCACAATCCATGTAATTTGCTCAAGCAATTACAACTTTAAAACCCGCTTGGAAAACATGCTTCTGTAATAAAGTGGAATTTCAGTACCAGGTGCACCATTTATGCTTGCAAGATAAGATAAATATACATATACCCCAAGGGAAAGTTTAAGAAAACAACAACTTCAGGTCAGATTCAAGCCATCAGCTTTGAGGATATTAGCATTTATTTCTACAATCCTCTGATCTACCATCTGAGCCGTAAAGGCAATAATAAAATTTGTTCAAAATGTATAACGATACATTTTAGTTTTTAAGGTGCATTTATATGATTTATATAATGTTGGGAAACGAACAGCTGTGGTTGTAACAGGTTTATTTCAGCAGGAGTTTGGGCGGCGCAATATAGCAGCATTACTTAGGGAAGAAAACACGCAAGGGGCGGGGTAGAAGTCTTTTCCTCTTTTACATAGTCAGCTCCTATAAATAGATACAAAAGATAAAATATCAATAGCAATCAAAGTGTTTGCTTATATCTGAGAACCATCGCTGTATTTACAGTACCTAAATGACTAAAGATGCCTTCGCAAATATAGCAGCCCCTTAAAAAATGTCCCTTATTTGAATAATCTAGAGTAAAGTTAGGCATTACACTGCATGTACAAAGGCTGAATGGCAATCACTCACCATAATGGCATTGACAATGTCGTTTTTGTTGTGGCGCAGTGCACGGACTGCTTTAGCTCGAGACACGTTGGCCTGTGCCATCACCAACTCGATATCTCTCTGCTCCAGCCCACCCTCATCCAGCTTACAAACAGAAAAAGAGGGTATGGTTCATGTTAATTGTGCTGCTTCATTAATTCAAGTGTATTTTTAACTGGAAAAGGCCATCCAAAAATGGTGCATTATTTATTGACACTATTTCATCACAGAAAAATAAAGGTTTGGAATGAGATGAAGCTGAGTAAAGTATGACAGAATGTTTATTTTTAATGGAGAAAATTAAAGATTTGTACCTCTTCTTCTTCCTCGCTCTCTTCTTTAATGGTCAGGCTTGGTGTGCTGTCTGATGGCAGAGGTGAGGGGTCAAGAGGAACCTTAAATTTCTCTGCCGCTGCCTTGTGTACCTGTTGTGATAGGTCTTCAATCTGAGAAGAATAGACAGATAGAAAGCAGAGATTAAGATCAATGAACATATATAAGTATTTAAATATTCATCTTGCAATCTGTAGCTAGATTTTTGGAAGATGTCCTTGCATGTGCAACAAGAAAAAAATACTAACCTTGGCCTCTCCAAAGACTATGTATATATCTGAGGCAGGGCTTTTGAACACATCTGGACGTGTAATGACAAAGAGAATATTCTTGGACTTCCGAATGGTGATGCGTGTCACTCCGTGGATCTGTTTCAGCCCGAGCTTTGACATCGCCTTGTAATGATAACAACCACATGGAGGAAGAGAGACTAGGTCAGGGACATTGTGCACAAGACAGTGAGTCTTAAAACTGCATAAAACAGTATTTGCAGTCCCACCTTTCGTGCTTTTTTCTCACTTCGACTCTGTTTGGCTCTGCTCACTGACTCATCAGCTGGAGAGTGTGATAGCTATGAAAAACAAGATATGAAGGTTAAAGAGAGCATAGCGGGACCTAACATTGACTCAAAAATGCAATTTTCTTTTTTTTTCAATGATGCTTGCAAGTATATCTAGAACTAATGCTCTGCTACAATCAAATAATTAATTGCTGCTTGTTCAATTTACTTAATTTTAACATTTATAAGTGTTATTTTTTAAAATTAAGATTTAAGATTAAGAAAAAGGATTTAGTGTTCGGTTGTGTGCAAGTTGCTTTACTCGAAAAGCATGATGCGTTTTTATCAACATTTTACACAACGAAGATTAAGGTTACTTTTATAAATAAAGAAACATTAGTATAGCATATAATTAGCAGAAACATTAGTATCACTCAAGGATCAAGCTTACCTGTGGATTTGAGGGTCTCAACAATGTCCCACTGGGTTCTTCTAGCTCAGGAACTGAGCCATCACTGTCTGTTTCATTACCTGAACCTACTAAAGGAAAGAAAGACAAATAAACACTAAAATTGCTTTGCTAGAGACCATAAAGAAGGTATTTGAGAAAGATGCTTTTGCCTTATGGCTAAAACAGATGATGAACATACTATTGTTTTTGAAAGGGAGATCCAAGTCCTCTGGGCCTTTTGATCTGTAGCTAATTGGACACACGTCTCGCTCTATGCTCTGTCGCTCAGCTTGCTTTGTTTTTATGAAGGAGTCTTGTCTTGGACTGATGCAGGGGAGCATCTCTCTTTCATCTGACTGATTCAGTGTTCTTTGGGCATGGTTACTGTCTGTTTGTCCAGGGGATGTTGTAGACTTGGATTGTTCTGTTTGGTGTCCCTTGCATACTACTCAAGAAAAACACACGTTTAAAGTTAAATACTACCGATTCATAGAAAGAGACAAACTCAGCAACTAAGGAAACAAGCAAAAGTTTACCTGGAGGATTCTCATGTCTGCATGGTTTTGCTGTCATGACTGTTCTCTCACTTTCATGATCACATGTGTCTTGAATAGGAACCCAATTTTGTGTTTGCTCTGTTTCCCATGCTGCTGATTCCAAACTGGTTATTCCAGGAGTCAGAATGGGATTTTGATAGTCCCGTTGGCTGGGTTTGTTGTTTGGAGCTCTATGTGAGAAGGCAGCAGATGTTTGGTAGATGTCATGAATGGGCTGTGATTCCTGAATGGGGGTAGAGAGATCTTCCTCCTGGACTACTGTGGATGAACATGTTGGAGAGATCCTGTCTTGTTCTGAGCTGTCCACCATGAGGGATGAACTGCCCCCTATGTGATTGTCATTGATGTCTCTTCTGCTTTCTGTCAAACTTACTCTGCTCAAAGAACTTTCTGGAAGTTCTTTCTTCCCATCTGGCCTTCTAAGGTCTGTTACAACCCCTGGCTCTATTTGAGCAGATTCTTTTGGATCAATATAGCTAGGGTCACGGGGGTTAAAAATTGATTGTTCTGGTGTTTGATCAAGTTCAGTTTTCTCTGTTATAGAGACATCCTCTTTCTGCTGAGTTACACCAAATTCCTCTCCAGTTGACAATCTATCAAATCTTTCCTTTCCTTGGCACTGGATCTTTTCACTGTCCATTGAGGCAAAATCTGCCATGTCAGATTTAAGGGCATCGAATACCTTTGGTTTTGTGGCATGACCTGAATTAGCAATCTGTTCTGTTTTTGGTGTTGCCTCATCACTGTCAGCTTGGGAAAGACCTGATTTATGTGAATCATCAAGATTTTGTTTCTGTGCCAAAAACGAAAAGTTCTCTTTAAAATCTTGTTCTTCCCTCTTTTGACATGTTTTCAGTCCCTCATTTTCCTTATCATGGAAGTCTGGTTTTTCTATCTCCTGATCCTGAGCATCAGTTGTAGTCTCTTGTTCAATAAGTTGTCTGTCAGTGGTTTTAGCTTCATCAGTTACCATTTCATTTTTGATGTGTGATCTTAACTTAATTACCTTCTTCCCCACAACCTCGTTTGAAGACCCATCACAGAAATGTGTCTCTTTTTGTGAAATCTGTTGGAGAATCGTTAGTTCTCCGGAGTCAACCATCTTTATATCAGTTGGTTTCTTTCTGAATGTGAAGGTGCCAAACGATCCTCCTTGCAAGCTGAATGTAAGCTTGTTTTCTAAGACAGAGTCAGTGTTTGTTAAGGTAAACTGTTGAGAATTTGAATGACCCTGATTTAAAACTGGACATGGATTATCTGCTTCGTGAGTTTTTGTAGAAGATCCAAAAAGATCAGTGTGTTCTGGAGAGATGGTTTCTGTTAATGTGACATTATCAGGTTCTTGACAAGATTCCAGATCCTGAGACTGTTCAGAAGTTCTTTCATCACTTTCCTGCCTTAATGCGTCTGAAGATAAATCCTCTGGAATGTTGAAGTCTGTATTTGAAGTTTGATCTTTCACGTCTTTTCCATCATCTGAAAGCATATTCAATGTTAGGTCTGATGGAGCACTCGGGATTAAGGGTGTGCAAGTTTTTTCTGGATCATTCCATGACGGCAGCAGACTCTTATCAGAACTGCAATGTATAAGTGGATTGCTCTCTGGATTTTGAAGGTTATTTGCATCATCCTCACCCCCTCCTGCCTCTGAAAGATCTTGAATCGATCTCCAGCTGGCAATGTTTGACTCAACCACACCAGCATCAATGTCAGTCATTTTCTCTTGGAGATCACAATAGCGGTTGTTGTCCTCATCATCACACATGAGGTCTTCGCCAGTGGCAATGTTATGAGCGACCGGCAAACCTTTACTGTGCACTGATCTAGCTATCTCACACATGAGCAGATTTTCAGCCTCGAAATCACAGCATTCACCTAAAGACAAGGGTTCCCTTGGTGTCCAGTTGTCAGGGTAAAGTTCCCTTTCTGCCATACTGCTCTCGGAGTTCTCTTTCTTTGGTGAAATTACAAGTCTGCTGTATGTGGAGCAGGACATATTTTGAGTGCAATTTTTTAAATCATCATTGCCAGGTTGATTCTCTGTCAGGTTATCTTGATTCATGGAATGTTCAAATGGTACAACATCAGATGATGTTAAGTTTTCTGGCACCTCACACAGTTCAGGATAGGCACAAACTGGAATGTTTGTGGGGCTGCAGTCATCCATGTATGTTAGTTGGGGGACTCCTTTATTTAGGTCATTGGTTGCAGTTTCTGCTAACTGCAAAGATGTGTCCAACTCCATACTATTTCCATTTTTCTGATCCAGTTCCTGACTATCATCTACGCTAGTCTCGAAGCACATGTCAGCAGCTGTAGCACCTGCCACACAGGAATCAACACTACTGTTATATTGTTCTTTTTTGTCTTGATCAACAGATAATGTTGGATCATCTGTGGCAATCTGCTGTCTTTCCACTGAAGTTGCCGTGACTGTTGAGGGATCTGTACTCTGTTTGCCTTTCTCATCAGTTGTTTTGATCTCTGCAGTTGATTCTTCTGAAGACTCACCTTTCAGTAACTCTGCTTCTGAAATCTGTTGTGCAATTACACTTTCACCATGAACACTGCAGTCTGCCAGATTTCCTTGCAGTTCTACACGTGGAAGCTCAGATGATCCGGAGGATATCTCCATTTCACTCTCACTGCCAGATGATTCGGGTTTAGCATGGCTTACTGACTGCACAGGTTCATCTGGCCCTGGAAACTGTTGGGAGAGTTCAGCATGCTTCTCTGTGCAGTACAGACGGTCATCTTCATCCCCATTATAAGACGTGGAATCAATTGAATCCTCAGTGTCATCCTGATAAGCAAAGGACTCATCTACACCCTCATTTATTGAGTTCTCTGAAAGGGAATTTAGGAAAGATGCAGAGGTGTCTTCCTCATTTGGGTCTTCTACTACCCTCCAAGCTGCCTCTTGTTTCTCTCCTTCGTCTTTATCCACATCTTCTTCATCACACTCATCTTCATCATCCTCATCGTCATACTCATCTACATCGGCTTCCTCTTCTCCAGCAGCATATGCGTCCACATCATTCCCCTGCTCATCATCAGTGGGGAACAGGGTTATATCCATGGAATCTGCCTGGAATATCAGACTTCCATGGAATGGCAACATAAAGGCCGGAATCATTGCATCACTCCCAAGCCCATCCTCTCTAGAACAGCCGAGAGGAGCAGAGGAACCTATCTCGAGATATAAACTATTGCTGCTATTACTTTCTATGCCTACAGTCTCTGGAGAGTGGGAGACAGGGGTTTTGCTCTCTGTATCCGGTACTGAAGCTGCATTATTGTCTGTTGTTAAGGAGCGATCCAGGCTCACAGATGGCTCAGAGAAACGGGTATTGAAATCCATTTCAAAACTTTGATGTGGATCACTAAAAGCTTGAGTTGCATCAGGGGCTCTCTGGAAATCGCTAGGCATCAGAGAGCCCTCAGAACCTCCAGTGTCCTCCTGGCAGTCTGTTCTTCTCCTGCTTCTTTCTTCTGTGGAATCATGTTCTGTCACCCAATGAGGACTACTGGTGTCCCTTGTTAGCATATCCACTTCAGAGGCCACATCTTCCAGCAACTCTGGCAAATCTTGTTTACCCAGACAAGCATCCCTCTCATTACCAGTTCGGTCATCTCCAAGCTCGTCGCCAATTTCTGAGAGGGACTCCACATAGCAAGCAGGAGCTTCTTGTAACTCTGCCTCAGCTGTTAAGTTTGGAGAGCATGAGTGGGAGGTGCTGGAGGTGTATGAAGTCCAGCTGCCTCCCTCAGCAGTCATGTAGGAACCAGAGGGAGAAGTAGGAGGGGAGCACAGATCAGACTCATCAGTTGGGGAACCTGGACTTTGGCTCGGGCTCCCGGGACGCCATTGTTGCTTGAGATGTGAGCAGTAAGCCATCTTAATGGGGGTGGAAGGGGCTGTATAGTAGCGATCAGGATCCAGTCCTGGAAGGACACCAATGCGTTGTGGGTCAACAACATAGGGAGGCTCGGAAAATGACAAGGAAGGCACTTCACCCTGAGATAAAGACAGTGACTCTCCCTGATTTTCTGGGAAAAGAGCACTGCTGTCTGTCAATTCGTCTTCTCTCACTTTGGACTCTAGAACTTGACATTCAAGTATCTGACTTACACATTTCTCTTGTTCTGGAACTGAAGTCAAACTCTTAGTCTGATCTACAGTAGAACTCACCTGACCAGTGTCAAGTTTTGCGTTTTTATCTAGCCCGGTATGGCATTTCATGGAAGGCTCGGAGGGCTGGTGTCCTGAACTAGGTGTTTCTTGACCTATCTGCTCTCCCAGCGGCACTCCACTTTGTGTCTCCATGTTTCTTAGCAGTGCCTCTTGCCCCATTACCACCCTTGAGTCCATGGTCTCTGGCTCTTGAAAGTCACTTTCTATTTCTGATCCAGTTAAGACTTTGATCCGTTCCATTTTCATAGGACCTCGTCGGCAGGCTGCTCTACCAAAGCGCCCTGTTGGTCGGCCGATATTTCCAGAATACCCTTCTAATTCAAAACTTGCACCCTCAGGCTGTGGGCGAGGAGAAGTGGTTGGTTTGGCCATTATCAGGCGGGGTCCAAAAGGAGTACATAGTGGGGAGAGTTTTGGAGGGCTGCTTGGAGAAGGACTGGAGGCACTGTCTGTTGGAGTTGAGGCTGAAGAGCTGGATGTTTGACCAGACAGATCTAAAAGGTTAAAAGAAAAAGAATGATTACATATTGTCTCAAATATTTAAAAAAATGTATAGATTTAGTACTGAGGTTACACATTTCTGCATGACAATTTCTTTGGCAAAGACAATCTTTGTATTGTTTTTTTATAGTATATTATAAAAATTATTTTTAAAAATAATACTTCATCATACCATCAGCCAGCTGATCTCTTGTTGCCCCAAACATGAATAGTATTGCCACTTAAATGTCACTGTATGAAATATTCAGTACAGCATTGTAAAAGGTCATCTGAACTGCAGATCCATTTGAAGTGTTTTAAAACAAACTGTATGCAATAAATCCAGCAAAAACAAATGAATTTCAATTTCACAGGATATTACTATCCAAAAATAGTGTAATCTAGGGTGGGATAACATTACATGTCAAAACATGCTTATGCAAGTTGTGATCCCATAGCCATTTGGTATGATTGTTTCTATATATACCTCCACAGGTATTCCATACATTTCCATAAAGTCCTGATCAAACATCTAGATCAAATATTACAAGTGGACTATTGCTCTTGTCTTTAGGAAGAGTGTGGGGTTTTGGTGGGGGTGTGTTAAGGGTCAGCCCCGTGGGGAGCATTTTAATGCCCAGAGAGTAATTGGACATCTTTGAGAAACAGGGCTCTTTTCTGCCTGCACGGCATACTCAGAGTGACAGCATGGATTTTAAAGAGAGCAAAATAAGCAGCATTATCAGCAGAAATATATTTTTCCTCTAACAATTTCTAATTTCTAACACCACATGCACACACAATTTATTTACATAAAAAGGATGTTACACATTTGTATGTTTGGGTACATGTACTCAGATGAATTAAGTAAGCTGTTTATTTTAAAAATACGTCATTGTTCAAGAGCATGAAAATGTCAACTGTCATAGCAGTTATGATACAGGCAGTGCCAGTCATCTACCTCATTACAGATGACATTCACATGGCATTCACTGCATTTAAATGTTCACTGCATGTCAAGTTTTCTAACATGATTAGCACAGAGTTATTAGATTATTTCCCTTTTCTCACATCAATCTCCAATAGACCTGATGTGGATTATCATTACAATCTCTTATCGTTGACTCAATTTCACACTGCTAGATCACCACTGACATGTTGTCTCATCAGCTTTTTTGCTTAACAACGTGATTTTTGAAAATACACCACTGATGTATGGCTGGAACACAAAGATTTCCTACGGTTGTCCTTGCAACATCAAAGACTTGGCATGCAAGCAGATTAACTTGTGCACTAGAAAACATCAGAAACACTAAAAGGAAAAGTTGCAGATCTACAGTAAATAACCTGAGGTAATGTTGGCTTGCTTGTGTACACACAAACACTTTGGCTCTGTGTCTTTCCTTTCTCATTTGCCCATTGTCTTCTTTGCCCTTTTCATCACATGTATCACTCCAAATGTCCTTCTCTGTGTCACAATCTTATTCCCTCCCACTTGTCTCTCCTTCTGTGTCCTAAAAACGTCACTAGAGGGCAGATCCATCTTACTGTGCCATAATAGTATATCATTATGTTTACACATCACCCAATGTGTTCAGGCTAAATTGTGCATGTGTGTGTGTGTGTCTGAGAGTCAGAGACTATAGGCTAATTGTTCTGCTTAGTCATGATTCAAAAAGGTAACGTCACGCCTTCTGTTTTCTGCACAAGGCAGCACTGTGTTGGAGCTGTATGCAAAGTGATCGCTGTGTGTGTGTGTGTGTGTGAGAGAGAGTGTTGACAAGTGAGAGGGGCCTTTGTTGGCTCAAAATGTGATTTGCAGTGCAAAATCCCTACAGGGGAAGGCAAAAGTGTGTTTTTGTTTGTATGTGAGTGCAAGTTTTGTGCACATCATCCTACTCCAAGTTACGCCTGCTCGAGGCAGCTCCTCAGATAAAACAGCAGATGGACTTTTGTTTGTGTGTGAGTGTCTGACCTCTTTCTTGATGGCCCTTTTCTCGCAGACCCCTGCTGTTTGCCAGGTAGGATAAGCAGGTGGTGCTACAGTTCACCTCTTTGAATCCAAAATCTAAAACCACTGATTTTACTGTTAAACATGAACTGGAATAATAGAAGCGAGCTGACATTATAAATGCCATTTCAAATGCCATATTCTTGCATACTTGCGTAATACAGCAAGTCCAGAAGAATATCTGATGCAAGAGGGGCATTCAACAAAAATCTTTCCTCTTCCATTGATTTCAACAGACATCAAATTCTGTAAATTGATGTAACAATTATTAATGTGAGGAAAGATATTCATAGTTTAGATTTTAAACAAATGCTAATGAGACTTTCTGAAGCAGTGGCTGACTGAACAATGCTTTGTCCTTAGAAACAAGGGAATCTCCATGATGAAACATCCCTGTTATCTTACCAATACATCCCCAATGGTGGGTCTCTAGTGATAGCTGCAATATGATACTTGTCAACAAATAAAGCTTTGGTAATACTTTCATAGCTAAAAACATTGATGTTTCATAGATTTTATTCTAAGAAAGTTACAGTGGGTTATGTATGGAACTGGCCTTTTTAATACACATCAGAATCAGAAAGAGGTTTATTGCCAAGTGCATGCACATACAAGGAATTTGTTTTGGTGTCACAGCTACCAGTACACTGAGACGACAACAACAACAACACAACGAAGAATAAAATAAAAAAACACAATAATAAATTTAAATGAATAAACTCTGGATTGTATGTACATGTGTGCTATGGATTAAATAGAAAAAGTATAAAAAATAATGGTTAGAAATGATAATTAGATGAAGAATGTACTATCCTGTAGGGTGATAAAAATAAACATTGGTTATTGCTCATATTTTTATTGCACAGTGGGAGAACTTGTTGACTGTTCATGAGGTAGATTGCCTGGGGAGAGAAACTGTTCTTGTGTCTGACTGTCCTGGTATTTGGTGCTCTGTAGCGCCGACCAGATGGCAACAGTTCAAAAACGTCAAAGCTTGGATGTGAGGGATACCAATTTTCTGAGTTATTTTGTCTCACTCTGGATGTAGAGTTCTTGAAGGGTGGGCAGGGGTTCACCAATAATTCTTTCAGCAGATCGAACAGTCCTCTGTAGTCTTCTTATGTCTGTTTTTGTAGCCGGGGCAAATCCAAACAGTAATAGAAGTACACAGGACAGACTCAATTACGGCTGAGTAGAACTGTTTCAGCAGCTCTTGTGGCAGGTTGAATTTCATCAGCTGGCGTAGGAAGTACAGCCTCTGCTGGGCCTTTTTGGCAATGGAGTCGATATGAGTATCCCACTTCAGGTCCTGGGAGATGATGGTCCCCAGGAACCTGAATGACTACACTGCTACCACAGTGCTGTCCATGATGGTGAGTGGGGGGAGAGCATTGGGGTTCCTCCTAAAGTCCACTATTTATATTTTGAGCGTGTTGAGCTCCAGGTTGTTGAGACTGCACCAGACAGCCAGCTCTTTAACCTCCTGTCTGTAAGCAGAC
>JAUMHQ010000076.1:11653195-11663758 GCA_032361165.1 Enteromius paludinosus
CCACACTACCCTCTAAAGGTGTGGAGATGAATTACATGTAAAATTTGATTAACTCATAACAATTCTGATAAGAAAAACATTAATAAAAAAAAATAATAATTGATGGGGTACCCTTTTTTCTATAAAGCAGAATTATTTTGCCTACCCGTCACAGAAACAGAGTGCACACATGCACAATAGAGGTCTATTCTGGGTTCAGTAATAGCATGAAAGCAGCAAACAAAATGAACATTTTGCAACATTTTGGAAAGGATGATTTCGTTTAAATCAGCCTAAGCTGTGTCTATAATGGAGCGCTGCAGCAGTCAAGATAGCAAAACATAATGGCCACGAAGAAAATAGAAAATTATACATTCTGTTCATTCAGACAGAGGTTCTAAGAATACATTGTTTCTGGAGGTAGTTACATGTTTGATTTATTTTGTAATTTGGCTGATTATTTTCAGGATATTGCAGTACTACAATGTGCTGTGTATATGTTGGGCCCCTCCCATCTTTCTTTTTAGTAAACTTTTATCCAACGTGATTTTTTGGTGGACTTTTTTCAAGTATAGTACTATAGTTTTGAAATGGCACTGATATTGAAGGACAGTGACGTGCTCACATGTTATGACACTCTAGTTGAATATAATATAATTATATTAAATATTATATTGAGTTTACATAAGATAACATAACTGGATAACAGTATGTCAGCATTTTAATGGCATCTCAAGAAAGTTCAGTAAAGACAGTTTGTAAAGATAGCTGTGTTTGTGAGTGTAAAGAAGTACATTTTGCCATTTTTCTCCTTAAAGATCATGTGCCAAGCAGGGAACAACGGAAAACGGTTCAATCTCATACAAGGCAGTTATTTTTCATATTGAATTTCAGAGATAGAAAAGGGCAAGTGAAACATTTTTCAGTAATGAGGCAGCTCAACCGGAGGTGAATGGAAAGGATAAACTTTTAGAGGCGGTGCAATGTGGAGCGGTTCCATTAACTACCTTTTTCAAGTGCCACTTTGGAAAGAGAGAGTGAAAGTGAGACACAAAGAGAAGAACGGAGAGTTACAGTCACTGATTGAACCTTTATCTGGTGATTTATGCTCCATTCCATCAGCTCTCCGCAGCCTACGTAGTCATCTGGTTAATGGTGTGATTTACATTAACGACACAGAGAGGTGCCGCTCATTTTACAGTCTTTAATGCACACATCAGAACTTTGACATGCTTCGTGGTAAGTCGGGTCAATTTGCATATACGCTTCCAGTATATACCTCAAGGTGCTTTGAGACGGTTCCCATAAGCCTTTGAGATAGATTTGTGTAATGTTTTATGCCTTTTGAAGAAACCAACCTTTTAAAACTCAATCCAATCTTCTTGTAAAACTGAGGTGCATTTGAAGGTCTCTTAAACAGAGCAGAAGGGTAGTTAGTGGGCCGGGTTAAGTGAAGTTAAGTATCTGCCAATCACACTCATGATAGTTTAACAGGGATAAGCTGAGAGCTCTGGCCCCCTCTAAGGACCTTAGTTTAGAGGTCTCTTAGTACAGGCATCATATTTTATTTCTATTGCAAATGTGTATTTCAGAAATCGAGTGGGTTATGCTTTGGGGAGCTGTATGTCTGATGTCCTGGTTTAACTGAGGGGATGAATCTGCGAAAAAGCCTTAAAGAACACTCTCTGGGAAATAATTAAAAGAGCTACGCATCGCATGTTTTAAACGAAGAGATGTCTAATGAAAACCTTGCGCATATGAGGAGAGCAAGTTCTAATAAATTCATTGTTGCCTACAGATGCACAGTTCTATGATCACTATTATACAGAAGATTGTTCTGGTCTGTAAAATTGGCCAAGTGTTGTTCCAAAAGTTAATGATGCTTTTGGGAAAATTAAAACCCTGCTTGTTTGTATTACAGAAAATAAATACATTCATTGCAGTGTTTTAACTCACAAAGTTGTGAGATCAAAAGGTGAATTCTGTATTTATTTTATTTTACTTACTTGTACTTATTTGTGTTTGAGATTTATCTTATAAGATGCAACCTCAGAATTACAAGGGAAGTAATCTTTATTACCTTTTTAAAATGTAATTACATATATATTTATATATTCATAGTGAAAACAGCCTTTCAAATGTTTGTGTGGCTGGCATTTTTTAGTGCAGGTTACGTTGTAATTCTAGTAGGTGGCGATAAATGATTCCTTTTCCTTTAATCACCGAGTGAGTATTTAACCAATTCATTCAAAACACTGATTCAGTTAAGAATAAAAGAAGCGAGTCATTGAATCATCCACTCAACCAATTTGTTCAAAACCACTGATTCTTTTATTGACTTGTATAAAAGCAATATTACATAGTAAAAATTACTCAATTTTTTTTAAATTTGTAGTGTCTGGAACCACCACAACACCCTTGCTGTGTGAAATTAATTACAACATACTTAAAGATAAAGTGTTTCCACCATTTCACAAAGAGAGGTGGGACAATGTCTGAATGTAACATCTCAGTAATCATTAAAGGAATAGTTCATCATTTAGTCACCCTAAAATAGTTCCAAACCTGTATGAATTTCTTTGTTCTGCTGAACACAAATTAAGATATTTTGAAAACATTTTTGGTCCTTATAGACTTCTATAGTGTTTTTTTTCCTACTGTGGAATTCAATAGTGACCAAAACAGCCTTAAGTGTTTCAGCCACTGCTCTATAATAGAGAGCTATTGCTACGTTGGCCAGGTGGAGTGCCATCAGAAGGCACTCCACCCCGGACTCCCTGTGGATCCCTGTGGTGAGCGTGATTTCACCAAGTACAAGATGTTTTCTAATCAGAATTGATGCATAACTTTTCTGCAAATATCTGTTTTAGGCTTATAATCATGGTTAGGTGCTTCTACACCCTTGTTAACCAGCTATCATTTCCCACTGATTTTAGGCATACAATTTTGGGAAGGGGTAGGTTTAAGGGTAAGTATTGGGATAAGTTTATTTTTTAGGACAGTAATTTTGATCCAGTATCATGTCTTACTTGCCAAAATCACGGCCACCGCTCCCCTGTCTAGTCAGTTGTGGACTTTTATGTTGAAAATGTTTGTTCCCTTGTGTCTCCGCCTCCGTGTTTGTCACTATGGTTTTTGATTATCTCCTCCCTCGCCATGTCGTTATCATGTTTGTGTGTTCCATTCTCTGCCAAGCATTGAGGTTTCCTCTTGTAAAGCGTGTTTCCTGTTTTAGTTATTCTGTGTTTTCTTGGTTACTGACCCTTGCCTTGTATGTTTGACTCTCGCGCTTGTTTTGCCCTTGCTAACTGGTCATTAACATTACAGACATCCTACTCCTAAAATGATGTTACCCCATCTGCACTGATTGTAAGCCTAAACATAAAAAAATCTGACAAAGATGTCAGCCCAGGGACATGTAGCACTTGGTAAAATCAGGTCAGCATCCCCTACCCTTGTAAATCGAATCTCATCTGAATAGGGCTTAAGTAAGCAGTTTCTAGACTGATTTCCATGAGAACTGTGGCAATATGAAGACATTTTTCTTTAAGCATTTCATTGGCTGAGTGTCGTTCCAAAAGCTGATACAGTCCAACAAAAATAGGAAATGTTGTATTGTTCTGGGGTGCATTTCCCAAAAGCAACTATGGTCGCAACTTCCATTGTTACCAAAACAGTTCAATAAAAACTTGAGACCATAGTTAGCTAACGATACTTTTGCGAAAGCTGAAAACTAAAAAAATTGATAAAACAAAAAACAATAAAATAAAAAAAAGTTATAAAAAAAGACATCCTGCTGGTCTTCCAATATGCTGTTTGTTTCCACTCTGGGACAAATTTGGAGAAATGTAGCAGATCTTCTGAAATAAATGGGTGCCGTCAGAATGAGAGTCCAAACAGCTGATTAATAACATAGACTCCAGTCTATCAATTCATGTTTTGTGAAGTGAAGCTGTGTGATAAACAGTTAATTTGCTTTCAGATAAAATTTGCACATGCACACACACACACACACACACACACACACACACACTTTTCAAAGAACGTTTCATCTTATGTGTGCACATACTCTGTATTATTTTGTGTCTTGCATTGTCCTTTCAGGTATGGTGACCAAACACACTCTCACACCCCCAGATTGCTTTTTCTTGGGTAACATAAAAGCAATGTACATCTCCACTGAAGCGAAACAGACCCCATTCTTTTCATCTTCTTCTACTTCTTCTCTCTTTTTCACTCACTCTCCCTGTTGTATTGTTGTATCACCACCTCTCTAACTGTAAGGCTGTTGTTCCTGTCTTTCTCTGCTTGGTGTTTGCCAGTTCCATTACGATATGATGATGGCTCTGAGAGCCCATCTGAAGCATGCCTCGCCGTTGGCTCAAAAGTTTGTTGGTTTTGTTTATCTTCTTTCTTTCTTTCATCACAGCCTTATTTTTCTGTTCTCCAACTGCATTGCTCTTTGTGACCTGTTTGGCGAGGATGCAGACAGGAAGATATCAGCTCTGAATGCCAAGCACTACGCCATTCCATAAAAATGTGTTTAGAAACATGTTCACACTATGTGTATGTCCCTCTATCTTCTGTTGCAGTCAAGCTGCTAATAACAGTATTTTTAAAACAGAGACTCATGTGCATGTTTTACGCATGTCTGCTGCTTTTCTTGCGTTATTAAACGTATTTATGGTACTGTAGTTGCCAAAGAAAGGATTCTAACCAAGCCACAGGAGTTCAAGACAGTGATTCTTTAAAGGCTCAGATCTCAGTGAAATTAAGATTTTGTCATCATTTACCCGGTTCAAACTGTTTTTGGGGGGAGGAAACACAAAGGAAGATGTTTTGAAGGATCGCACTCTAAAAAGGACTCAAAACACCATAAAAATGTCATGATAATAGCCCAAACAACTTGCATTTTATTTTATTTTGTGGCTGTTCAAAACAGTGTATTTTGGTAATTTTACGTTGGATAAAGCACATTAATTGTATTTAACAAAACACTATGTCCCATTAATTTTGTATTCATTCATTCATTCATTCATTCATTTTGTATTAAATTTTGTATCCTTCATGAGTTTTGATTTTATTTTACAGAAATGAATGTCACTTTCGAATTATTGAAATGAAAGAAAGGAATGAAACTAATTTGTCAATACAATCTGTGCTCTGCCCTGTCCGTTATTTCATAAGTAATGTTATATAAAGTGGAGCTATAATCATGTGTTTCTTGTGCAAATCAAATGCTTTTAAAATAAACAAACAAATAAAGCTTCAGTATGGTGCATCAATTTTCAAGTCATCTGAAATCACACAAAATGTTACTGTGATGTAAATTTAGGTTGTAACTCTGAAACACTAGCCTCAGTGGTTTTATGTACTGGGTTTATTTTAAAACGTAGTTGCTCAGCGCAGCTGAAATTATGTGATTCATCTGCTTGTTTTCAATCAGTGAATTGTTCTGTTTACAGTTGCTGTTAACCCATTTAGCTTTTACCATGCCGGTAATGGTCTTATATTGAAGAAAATGGGTTCTGGATGAACATCCTGTGCGGTGTTTTGGATTTTTCACATCCTCAGTTGACCAGCACCAAAAACACTAGAGTAGGAATCCATTTTGTGACAATGTAGCTAGCTTTTGTACGCGGCAAGAAATGTCAAAAAAGACTTGCATTATTTAAAAATGAAAAACACACGTTACACAAACGTTTCGGTCACAAGTGACCTTGTTCCATGCCAGCTTTTGGATATTTACAAGTGTGCATGACCTCTTTGTAACCTCTTCACTCGTACACACATGAGGATGGTTGTATAAATCTGATAAATCTGTTTTGTAGTGTGGCCTGAAGAACACGGATTACCTCACAGAGGTGTGATTACTGAGTGTGATACCTCTTTCCCTCACACACACGTCTGCGCACATACCCTCACCCACAAACGTCAAACGCGTCCTCTTTCAAGCGGGCGGGCTTAAGCCTTTGGAGACGTGACCTTCAACTCCATTCCTTGAAAAAGTGAAGGAAATAACTGTTTGAAATAAAATAAGTCTGAGAGAAAGAGGGGCCAGGGGGACATGGTGAGGAGCATGACCTCTAAATGTGAGACTCAGTGTGTGTGTGGATGTCATGCACATGATTTCACTCCCCCTTAACTTTTTCAGACCAGTTTTTCACAGCCGTTAAGAATTCCTGTGATCTTTTGGCTGTCGGCGGTCTTGTATATGAGAGAATTAAATGGCTTGTGATCAACAATGTCTAATTAAAAAAAAAAAATAAAAACACAGAGAATTGTTCTGTGTGGAGCTCCCTCAGCAGCAGGAAATGTGTAGGCATTTCCTCATAAGTTTCTCACCCCCATGTGATCCATGTGATTTTCTTTTCTCCATATAGTGGACTTCAATGGCAGTCAATGGGTTGAAGGTTCAAATTGCAGTTTCAGTGCAGCTTTAATGGGTTACACGACCCCAACAGAGGAACATTTTCTTAGAAAAAAAAAAAATCCATATATTTTTTAATCACAAATACTCGTCATGCACTAGCTCTGCAATGCTCATCCACGACTTCACACGCTACTGTAGCTACGTTATCATGTAGCTTATAGGCTAAGACTGTACTTAACAGCTTGGTAGTTTGAGATCATGAGTAGTTCTTTGCGGATAAATGTATGAAATAAATGACACATTATTTAAATAAATTGAAATAATGCAGACTGATGGGTTCAACAAAGGCCTAAACCATCAATGAACAACCTTGTAGCAATAATATTGTAACTAGTTCCTCTTCAGGAACTCGAGCCGCGCCAAAGGGACGCTATGGGAACGCCTGCAGCATGACGGCTCTGAATCGTGTGTAAAATCAGCTAATGAATTGTTGGGACGTCATAGGCGGGAGACGATACTGGCCAGGAAGCATATAAGCATGTGGAATGCTGCCGGCTTCAGATTTCGGATCGGTTCGTGATGGGGTTTGGGGAAAGCATCCTTTAGTTGCCCGCTTTATTCGTGGAGCTAAATGTCTGAGGCCACCCACTAGGGTGACAGTCCCTTCATGGGACTTAGCTATTTTGCTCAAGGGTCTGGTTGATACCCCTTTTGAACCACTAGAGTCAGTGCCTGTTAGGTTTCTGACCCTTAAACTTTGGCATGTTTGACGCACGTGCTTCAACAACCGGTCGAACAAAGAGTGTTCTCATTAGCGTTTTCACGCAGCATCTCGTTCCAGGGAACAGGGTTACAGTCAAGTAACCCGAGACGTTTCGACAACAAAACTAATTCTCAATAGTCACAGCACTGTTTTGCATCTCAGAGGAACGCGGTTCCTTAATGAATCAACGCAGTGAGATGCATCTGTGTGACTCAAAAAATAATGAAGAATATCAACGCTGTCTATATAGTACCCTTTCATCATAATATCGTCCAATGATCGTTATCCAAATAATCCAAGAAAATATTAAGACATTATTTTTTGTCAATATCGCGCACCCCTACTCGTAGATCACAGTAGATTTGTATTGTAAATGTCATATCCACGCTCCCTCACTCATTCACAGACGCTGCATCCGAAATCGCTTACTTCCCTTCTATATAGTACGTGAATAACAGTATGCGAGGCGAGTAGTATGTCCGAATTCATAGTATCCGAAATATAAAATAAAAAAAAGGCGGAAAGTGGAGACGCGGCTCATTTTAAGTGCACCTCAGGAAGAAAACGTTGTTTATTGTGATTAAAGTACACTTGTTTAACACAATCTAAATAAACGGATGACTTATTGAAAGTTTACATTGTCGCGCCGTTGTGATGACGCATGACACGTGACAGCATCAATATGGCGGATGTTGTACGTCCGAGTTCCATTCATACTACCCCCATTCATACTATAAAGAACGTACTTTTTAACGGTCGGGTAGTACGTTAAATTTTATATGTAATACCTACTTAAGCAGTATGCGATTTCGGACGCAGCCAGTGTTGCCAACTTTTTACTGTGAAATATGTATACAATCATCACATGTATTCGTGAAGGATATTATAATGGTACAAGTCCATATACGTGTTTAAACGTCAGACGTTATATTTGTTCGTGAGAATAATGCATTGTTACGTTGTGTGTGATGTCAGTCTTATGTCATGATTTGTCATGATTATTTCCTCTTTACTTTAACGGTCTTTCTCAGTTCTAAGTCACAATACCGTTTGGACCATTGCCTTTTATTCTGAGGCATGACGCATTTTCATTTTACTACTGAGATCTGAGGATGAATAGACAAGACTGTGCTGTCTGATATATTGATTTTGCTGTCATTTAATTGCACAATAAGTGTGACAGCAGATCTATGAAAAGCAGATTTTCTTCCCCTCTTCACATTTCCAAAGATCATGATCATTCTCTTGATAAATATGGTGTTTTTCCACATGTGTCTGTTAATTACTATCTTATTGGATTCTTGCATCGACATCCTAGTCACAAAGTTGGGCGACCGTCATATGCCGTCAAGCTCAAGTGTGTTTTAAGGCCCTGAGATCTTGTAATTGTTCATAAACTTTATGCTTAAATTTCAGGCAAGCTTATAGAGGACCAAAATGTCCTTGATTTCAAATAATCCAGCAATTATATGTTCTCGCCAGAACAAGAAAACAGTGGCATTTCTCTTTTTAACTGAATCAGTCATTCTTCGCAGGACACAGGAGTTAAGTGGCCACTTCTGAGTATAAAAACCTCATTCAATAGAACAGGTTACAATTCAATGTCTCATACATTATAGCTCATTGCTGAAGGACCTAAATTGCAGTCTGTGAAAACAAACCAAAAAATGAAGGACCCTTTTCCTTCTAAACAAAAGCATATACTCTTGACGGCTCCATAGAAATTGAAAGACGGCTTCTAAACTCTTAAAATCTGGTGCCATTATGTACTTTAAGTTGATGTGTCAGTGAACTAAATCAAAGTCTTTGAGAATATTGCTTTTATTTGTGCGGAGAATGGTACAATTAACAGATAGCGAATATGGCATTGCAAATAAAAGACTTTTAGATGGATGTACATAACTGAAGTGACACTGCCATGAATATGTCTGAAAGAAATCTATTGTGAAATCAAGGTCTCTGACTAAAACCACCTGTTGATGTGCAGGAGGTCAGTTTATATGCATGTTTTTCTCTTTACCCTGTAGGAAGTGCTTGAACAGAAGATGTAAATTTTTATGAGGTACACCTTGCTAGTACTGGGTTGGACCCCCTTTTGCCTTCAGAACTGCCTTAATCGTTCGTGGCATTGATTCAACAAGGTACTGGAAACATTCCTCAGAGATATTGGTCCATATTGACATAATAGCATCACGCAGTGGCTGCAGATTTGTCGGCTTCACATCCATGATGCGAATCTCCCGTTCTACCACATCCCAAATGTGCCCTATTGGATTGAGATCTGGTGACTGTGGAGGCCATTTGAGTACAGTGAACTCATTGTCATGTTCAAGAAACCAGTCTGAGATGATTCGAGCTTTATGACATGGTGCATTATCCTGCTGGAAGTAGCCATCAGAAGATGGGTACACTGTGGTCATAAAGGGATGGACATGGTCAGCAACAATACTCAGGTAGGCTGTGGCGTTGCAACGATGATCAACTAGTACTAAGGGGCCCAAAGTGTGCCAAGAAAATGTCCCCCACACCATTACACCACCTCTACCAGCCTGAACCGTTGATACAAGGCAGGATGGAACCATGCTTTCATGTTGTTGATGCCAAATTCTGACCCTACGAATGTCGCAGCAGAAATCGAGACTCATCAGACCAGGCAACATTTTTCCAATCTTCTTTTGTCAAATTTCGGTGAGCCTGTGTGAATTGTAGCCTCAGTTTCCTGAGCTGACAGGAGTGTCACCCGGGGTGGTCTTCTGCTGCTGTAGCCCATCTGCCTCAAGGTTAGACGTGTTGTGCGTTCAGAGAGGCTCTTCCGCATACCTTTGTTGTAACGAGTTGTTATTTGAGTTACTGTTACCTTTCTATCAGCTCGAACCACTCTGGCCATTCTCCTCTGACCTCTGGCATCAACAAGGCATTTTCGCCCACAGAACTACCGCTCACTGGATGTTTTCCCTTTTTCAGACCATTCTCTGTAGACCCTAAAGATGGTTGTGCTTGACAATCCCAGAAGATCAGCAGTTTCTGAAATACACCTTTCTTCCCCATTCTGAAGCTTGGTTTGAACTGCAGCGGTTCATATTGACCATGTCAGTTGTCAGTTGCCACCATGTGATTGGCTGATCAATAATTTGCGTCAATGAGCAGTTGGACAGGTGGTGAGTGTATATACAGTACACTCATATTGAAAAGATTTATACTATACATAAAAAATAAATTACATATATTTCTGAAATACATGTATGTGTGTGTATTTCTACATGATATATACATGCACACAGTACACACACATTTATTTTACTTTTATTTTGGACACGATTAATCAATTTGCCAGCGCCAGTTTCTTTACAAATCACATAATTTACATAATAGGGGCAGTCGTGGCCTAATGGATAGAGAGTCGGACCTGTAACCCAAAGGTCGTGGGTTCGAGTCCCAGGTCTGGCAG